>SKCR01045925.1:0-46822 GCA_019454045.1 Zanthoxylum bungeanum
TGGAATTGGATTTCAATGGGGAATTAAATTGGATTTTAATTCAAGCGAACAAAATAATTTGGAATTAATTCATAAGCGAATTCTGTAATAATTTTACGATGCATTATTATTTAATTAAATTGGATTTAATTACGTTGTGACGGAAAATTCGTTTAATCAGATTAAACGAAACCGAGCACAAAGTGTGTTGAGCAACCCAACTTGAATTTTGAATTTAAGTGTGGGACCACAAACTTACGTCAACAAGTCACTTGAGTGATGGAAGTGGTTGGGAGCTTTTAAAGCTTTCTTGTCCAACACACTTTGCCTTTTTGGAAAAAGTACATACACTTTTTGAATTATTGTTTTTTGTATTAGTTTTTAGAAGACTAAAATTTTCAAAACAACTTCATCTCTCTTCTCTCTCTCCTCTCCCTATGGCTGAACATCTTGCTTCTCTTGGAGAGCAATTTTTCTTTCAAACTTTGTTAATGCTAGCACATAAGGAGTCAAGTGAAGGTGATATGGAAACTCACCCGAGAGTTTTGAACTCGATTTCAAGCTTCGAGCTACTACATCCAAATGAATTTTGAAATCCTAAAACCGATCAAGGTGAGTTTTTTCCACAACTTTCTTTGATTAATTCACACACAAATCACACTTATAAGATCCTTGGCATGTGTAGGACACTAACAATGGTATCAGAACGAGATATAAACTTGATTTTATTCTAGGGTTTATATAATTTAATTTGGGGATTTTGTGTTTTGAGCATGATTTCTTCAAATTGGTTGTTTGGTTGAGCTTTGATGATGATAAATTGGATTTTTGAATCAATGGATTTGAGATAAATTGATTAGATTAATTTTCCCTAAAATCCCTCATTCGCCGAAACTTATACCCTAGGATTTCTCATGGTGAATTTTGATTTTAGACTATTGGATGAGTTTAAAACATAAAATGAATATTAATTGTGTTAGACAATTATGACCAATATCGTCACTATTTGTAAAAGACATTGTGGTTTTTGTACAAATTAACTATGTGACAATGGAAATTGCATTTTATCATTTTATAATTTGATTACTTAAATATATAAATGATAAAAGTCCTTATGATTAGTTCCAGATTATAAGATATGAGACAATATCAATCCATAAAGGTTTAATCATTAAATATCCCTAGTCGTAGTATTATCGAGACTAGACATCGATAATACAGAATAGACTAGTATTGCACTTGTGCGTGTTAAGGAAGCATAACAATATAGTTCTCATATATTTAAGTATTGGATACTTATGCAAGTGTGATAGGAGGTTGTGTTTACCGATGGTACAAAAACAGCTTCGCTCTGGATATACCCCGCAGAATCTCATTGGTAGTATTACTATGTGTCTATGAGAATCCGAATCAAGGTAGTTGTATTTGGTCTTAACCTGAGACTTCCATCGCTAGTACTTGCGACAATCAATACACTTTGGTTTTGGTCGTCCATGACTTTAACAGGTTCTGAGTACGCCTCTTCTAGGTTTATTGAGAATCGTTGTGTATTAGGTGTGATGTCAAGATGAAAGTATCATTTCAGTCATATGGAGATGATGATCATGCGGGGATACATAACTGGTACTCTAATTGGTTGCAACCATCGGGATAATATGACAAGGTCATGATTATCTGATTAAAGAGACTAGTTGCTTGTGAACCGATATAGGCTTCGTACGGGGCAGACACTATTCCAACCTTAGGCCTTGCATGTGACATCCGATACTAGATCGCAATACGCAATACTACGTATACTACGCCTGACATAGATTATATATTCCTTTATGAATATTTCTGGAGAATTGAGTAGGCACGGTGCTTTGCTAGAAGCTAACCATGTCTCGTAAATCGGTAAAAATATAGTACGAGGTACGTACGTGTTCGGATAGTCCGACGACCGGATTTACTGCCAATATATCCAGGGATCTCATGGGTCGCTTCCTGAAGATTCAGCGATGACGTATGATTCGAACATAATTAATCTAGGATTAATTGCGGAGAGATTTTATCTGGGATAAAATACTATTTGAAGAGAGAGAACGATTAATTTGGAATTAATCGATAAAATAATATATTCGATATATTAAACGAAATTAGATTTCGACGCGGAATTAAAATTGGATTTTAATTCGGGCTAACGAATTAATTTAGAATTAATTCACGAGTGACGTGAATAGTAATTTTGCTAGGCATAATTATTTAATTAAATTTGATTTAATTACGTCGCAACGGAAAATTCGTTAATTCGGAATTAACAAACCCGAGCCCGAAATGTGTTTGTGGGCCCACTCGCGTTTTGAATTAAAGTGGGGCCTAAAAGTTACATCGCAAGTCACATCGTCTGTCACTTTAGTGATGGAAGTCATGTCATCTTTTTATGATTGACAACCAGTCACTATTCATGATGGGAGTAGATGAAGGCATTGAATGACATTTTCCCTCCATTTTGATTTATGCTTTTTGGAAAAAACATATACCAAATATGTGAGAGACTTTTGTAATAGGTTTTTAGAAAACAAAAACAAAAGAATTGAAAACTCTCTCTATCTCCCATTGAGCTTTAAAACCGTGAGCTTCACCATTAGAAGGAAAATTGTTTTTCTTTCTTATCTTGCTAGCACATTCAAGGAATCATATCAAGGTGTTAGGGAAAATAATCCCTTGAGCTTGGAATCAAGATCAAAGCTTGGAGCTTGGATTCAACATTCAAAGAGGAGATCTTGGAGGACTTCTCAAAGGTAAAATTTTTGTGTTCAACGCATCCTAAATCCGTTCTTTGTAAGTATGATTCCGCCATTCTTACTTTCGTATTCACATGATTTCATCGCTTTATATGATCATGGGAATGTCTTCGAGACCAACAATGGTATCAGAGCCTTGATGAGCATGAAATTGAACTTAGGGTTTATATACTAAAATTTGGGTAAATTTGATTTGAGCATGTTTTAATCAAATTGTTTGTTTGAGTATGCTTGTATGTTAATAACTTGGAGTTATACATGATCAATTTGAAGAAAATTGAATTGGATTAATTTTCCCCAAATTCTATATGATGGCTGAATATTATATGCCCTAAAAGTCATGGTATTTTTTGTTCTTTTGATCATTGGATGAGTTTAAAGACTTGGGAAATATTGATTTGAGATTCAATCGGATTGATATCGGAATCGGATATAAAATCCCTACTAATGTCGTGAGCTCAAAGCATGGAATGAGATGATTTTTTGTTTCAATAATGTTGGACATGTATTGATAATGAATAAGCATGATTAAATGATTAGATTAGTATTTTGGAAATGTTAATTTAAATAGTTAATTATGGCTAAGCACTTTAATTAATTAAATCATGATATTTGGAATATTAAAATTTAATTAGTTGGGCTTAATTTAGAATTGGGCTTATAATGTTGTATTTGGGCCTAATGGGCTTGGTTGGGCCAAGTTGATTTAGGTCAATTGGATTGGATCCAAATTGGGCCTAAACCATTCCATTAAGTCCAAATATGACTAATGGGCCTTTTATGTTTAATTGGGCCTAATAGGCCGAAATTGGTTTCTTGGCAAATAAGGTGATTCCTTAATTGGGCTTTGGTATTTGGGTTTGAACCATATTGACCAAAGTCCATGCCTCAAGAAATTAATTGAAATCCCATTGGACTTTAATTAAATGACATTGGATGTTAATTAGGCTTTGAAACCCATTTGGATTAGATTTGGAATCTAAGTCATAAAGGGGCATTTAAAAGTGTAGTTATTTAATTTTGAATTAAATATAGAATTAGTATTGAATACGAATTAAATTAGATTTAAATTGTAGTTCGATATAATTCAAGAATTTGTACTCTGAGTACTTATTCTTAAACGAGTTGGACTCGAGAAAATCAAATCGTTGTTTGAATATTGGATGATCACTTTATTCAAAGATTAGTTAATTGGATTAGATTGATTGAATAACATGCTTTGTGTGAATACATGGATGTGTTGAATGAATAATGTATATCATATGGATATTAAAAGGGAAAGGGCAATTTTGGAAATTGTTGTAAATTTAGAATTTATTAAATTGGTCATGCAAGTCTAGCCTTATCTCTCTCGATTCTTTGTAATTCTATTCTCACCTAATTCCCCTCAATTTTAATGAGGTTTGTTTAATTGTATTATGTAATTGGGTAGAAGTAAGAATAATGCTAGCCGGGGAGAGGAAATGGAGTGATTTGTTCTAGGAACAATCTGTGAGATATCCATCCTCATATCATTATTAATTTTATTTATCGCGCCTTATTATGCTTTTAGAATGCATGCTTAAGGGTGTATTATGAGACCTAACAAAGATAATAAATTGGTTGCCAATTTACGCAAAAAAACCCTTAGCAAATATTAAGCGTTTTCCTTCCATTGAGTGATTCTTACTCAAGATCCAAGATTGGCACTGGTTTGTTGGCCAAAGTCAAGACCTTTGTCCATCGCGGATGTGTTTGAATCATGAAAGCTTTGTTCCATATCGTATGTCTTGTCCAAGTTGTGATTTGTTGGCCAAAGTCAAGATCACTTCTTGTCCATCGACATCGATTACGAAGCTTTCCAAAGTCAATGGGTTCCGCTTTACTAGAATCATTAAGCTTGTTGTGCCAAAGCCAAGGCTTAGATGATTCAGAGGAAAAAGGTTAGGAAAATATATTGGATATATAGGCATATATATTGTATATATGTTTCGGACTTGGAGGTCCACCTACCGGATCTACGAATTGGATGAGATCCAATTGATCTTAGAGATCTACCTAGTTAAATATCATACAGCTTGTTGGCCAAAGTCAAGGCTGTGTGTTATTTAACGGGATCATATCCCACTAGGAAACTAGGTTTCCCGAGTACTTAACAGAGGGTTAGAGGCTCGCCGAAAAATATTGGGAGGCTAGTATTAAATTTGTAATTTCGTTCAAATACTTAGCTCTACGCGCTTTCAAATTATTTCGTCAATTATAGCATGATTAATTAGTTTAATTGATGTTTTGGAAATATTAGTTTAACTAATTAATTATGGCTATTACACTTTAATTAAAATTAATGTGATATTTAGAATTTTATATTAATTAAATTAGTCATTAAATTGGATAGGGCTAATTTTGTTGTAATTGGGCTTAATGGGCTTGGTTGGGCCAAG
This sequence comes from Zanthoxylum bungeanum, assembly GCA_019454045.1. Taxonomy (NCBI): domain Eukaryota; kingdom Viridiplantae; phylum Streptophyta; class Magnoliopsida; order Sapindales; family Rutaceae; genus Zanthoxylum; species Zanthoxylum bungeanum. The sequence continues at coordinate 5,183 of SKCR01045925.1, forward strand.
TTTGGTTTTGGACAATTGGGTTGGATCCACTTTGGCCCAAAACCATTTCCATAAAGTCCAAATATGACTTTTGGGCCTTTAATGATTTAATTGGGCCTAAATTGATTTTTGGCAAAAGGGTGATTCCTTATTGGGCCTTGGCATCTTGTATTGGATCCATATTGGCCAAAGCCCATTCCTTAAGAATTATTTAAAAGCCCATTGGACTTTAATTAAAATAGTATTGGATACTAATTGGGCCTTTGAGACCCATGAAGATTGGATTTGGAATCCAAATCTAAAAGGCACTATTAAAAGTGTAATTATTTAATTTGGAATTAAAAATTAATTAGTATTGGATACAGTTTAAATTGGATTTAAAATTGTAGTTCGATATAATTCAAGAATACGTACTTTGAGTACTTATTCTTAAACGAGTTGGACTCGCGAAAATTAAATCGTTGTTTGAACATTGGATGGTCATTAATTCAAAGATTAATTATATGGATTAGATTGATTGAATAACATGCTATGTGTGAATACTTGGATGTATTGTATGAATAATGTATATCAGATGGATATTAGAAGGGTGAGGGTAATTTTGGAAATTGTTGTAATAAATTTAAAATTTTTTAAATTGGACCTGCGTGTCCAGCCTATTATCTCTTTTCTCATTGTATTTCTCTTCTCACCAATTCCCCTCAATGTAAATGAGGTTTCTTTTAATGTTATGTAATTAGGTAGAAGTAAGAATAATGCTAGCGGGAGAGAGGACAGTGAGAGATTTGTTCTAGGAAAAAATTGTTATATATCCATCCGTATATCATTATTATTTTATTTCGCGCCTTATTATGCTTTTAGAATGCATGCTTAAGGGTGTATGATGAGACCTAATCAAAGAAAATAAATTGGTTGCCAATTTACGTAAAAAACCCTTACTCAAATATTAAGCATTTTCCTTCCATTGAGTGGTTCTCTCTCAAGATCCAAGATTGGCATTGGTTTATTGGCCAAAGTCAAGATCAATGTCCATCGCGGATGTGTTTGAACCACGAAAGCTTTGTTCTATATCGCATGTCTTGGGCAGTTGTGACTTGTTGGCAAAAGTCAAGGTCACTTCTAGTTCATCGACATGGATTACGAAGCTATCCCACTGTCAATGGGTCCCGCTTAACTGGAATCATTAAGCTTGTTGAGCCGAAGCCAACGCTTAGTTGATTCAGAGGAAATAGGTTAGGAATATATTGGATATATTTACATATATTGGATATATGTTTCGGACTTGGAGGTCCACCTACTGGATCTAGGAATTGGATGGGATCTAATTGATCTTAGAGATCTACCTAGTTAAGTTTCATACAACTTGTTGGCCAAAGTCAAGGTTGTGTGTTATTTAACGGGATCCTAGCCCACTAGGAAACTAGGTTTCCCGAGTACTCCAAAGAGGGTTAGAGGCTCGCCAAAAAATAGTGGGAGGCTAGTATTAAATTTGCAATTTCGTTTAGATACTTTCCAATACGCGCTCTTTTATTTTAATTTATCGTTGTTATAAATATATTAGTTGGACTAATATTGAATATTGCTTTCTTTAACAGTTAGACTGTATTCAAACTACTCCATTTGTAGTTGGTTATATAGTTGGACTATAATAACCATTACATTTTGAGTATACCCGAAATTGTTGATTGGATAGTTAGCTATAGCAATCAAGATGACTGAAAGATTAGCGTTAAGGGACATAATCCTGGGTGAAAATGTCTTTAACGGCGTAACTTTTTCAGATTGAGAAATGAATCTCAGGAAAGTCCTGGGAGTTGAGAAGTTACTCTATTGGATAAAGAAACCTCTCGGGCCAGAGCCCGGAGTTGAGCAAAAAGTAGAGCATGAGCTTTAGAAGACTCAATGTGATGATAACTTTAGTGCTTAATCTGTAATGCTTGCCGCAATGACTCCTTAATTTCGTCGTCAGAACTATTGATTAGATCTTTATACCATGATGTTGAAATTAAAGGATCTTCATAGATCTAACCTTAGATCTTAGAAGTACGAATTACAAAAGGAAGCTCTTTCAATCGCGTATGTCAGAGGGTACATCTATTGAGCACTAGGTGTCACAAATGATTGCTGACATCGAACACCTAGGTTAGCTGGGCATTAACTACGAGGCCGAGACTTCCATAGATTTGATCTTACAGTCTCTGCTCGATAGCTGGGGCAGGTTCATCATGAACCAAGAGAAAACTCTAGGAGATTTAATGGCTATGCTCAAGGAGGCGGAGCCAGAGCTTCCAAAAGGACAAGAAGCACAAGACGCGTCTTACTTTGACATCATAGAAGCCCAAGGCTTGTCCGAAGGCTTCTGGGGGTGTGAAAAATGTCAAAGCTCAATCATCACAGTCATCTGGGAAGACTACGGACATATCCCAAGAGGTCTACCTATATTGTAGCAAACGGGGTCACTGGAAGCGTGACTGCCGTGAGTACAAGGCAGAGTTGAATGAAGCGAAGGCGGGCTAGGCACCGGCTTTACATATGTTTGTTATAAACCGTCAGATGGCAGACTTGCTTTCGGTGATGACAGATCTAGGGCAGAGAGCCCTTCGATCAGTCAAGGCTTCACGCGGGAAACGTCATAAAGTAAGAGGAATAGTGTTGTAATTCCTCAGTATATAAAGGAAGACTAGATTCATTTGTTAAATAATGGAAAAACAGATAGAAATACTTGTAACTAAAAGAAAATGAGCACTACTTGTAAAACTCTTTAAACTGCTCGGCCTCATTCGGACCTCACTCAGAACAGGTCGGCCGAGTTAGTTCAGGCAATAAAAACAACCCCCACCGTTTTGTGCCCGTGGACGTAGACTGGATTCGCTCCGCCGAACCACGTTAAAACTCTCTTGTCAACCTTTACGTTTTTTCTCACCTTTTACTAAATTTGCCTTTGGTCTCCCCATAGCCAAACAAATTGAAGGTTGAGGGAAAGTTGTCTTGGTTGTGTTATCTCGAAACTACCCCTGAGACGAAAATCATCTGTCAACAAACAATATATATATATATATATATATGTGTTACTTTTTTCCCCAACTTTAATTAATTAGTAGTGAATATCTTTCGTTTTTTTACCTTTTTTTTTTCAATATATGTTACGTTAAGTTGCTTGATATATGACATGGCTTAATTGATATGAACAAATGAAAATCTCCATCTTTCAACACAAAGTAAGTTCCTTTTATAAGGCTACATGTTCGTGTCATCGCTTCAAAAAAAATTGTTTAACAACTACATCCCTAATTATCAATTACTTTTGAGAATTGTGACTTTGCAACATGCATTTCTTGCATTAATATTTATCAAAAGTCCATTTACTAATTTGTTTAATAGAAATAGAGATTTTCTCCAGACAGTGGTAAAAGCATGAAGAAGTGGATAAATTGGAATATTCTAAATCAATAAATATAATTCTCCAGGAAAACAACATTAGATGGTATACAAAAAAAAACAAAAACAAAAACAAAAACAAAACAAAACAAAACAAGAAAATATTAATTAATTTTTAGAAGAAGAAGAAGACAAGTTCTTGTAAGCCTTCAAGATGAGGTTAGTTTGGGATTGAACGAGCTTTGATTTCTTCAAGTTGAGCTCCAACTCCATTAATTTGATTTCTGTCCATTTCTTCTCCAATTCAGCCTTTTGTGAATCTCCAATCAATTCTAACATTTCCTCAATTACATCCTCATTCAACCCTTTGATGAAATTCTTTTGAAATTCCACCATCTCTTTCACACTCAACGCCATATCATTAACTCCTGAGAAAGAGCAATTAAAGAATCAGTAGTAGCAATATATGAGAATAGGGCTACGATGAGTTTATACGCCCATCTGCCACATTAATTAAATATTTAATTCCAACGTTTTCCCAGACAGAAGCGTGTCTCTTCGATTATATTGATGACATAATCACATTGTCATCCCCCACTGGATGATATAATAAGTGCTTGAAATTCACTTGTTTGGGAAAAATAAGCAGAATAAATAAATAAACAAACAAACCCAAGACAAGAAGTCAAGAAACAAAACACTATCCCATGGAAAAAGAACCTGCTGTTGTTTATTCTTCATCTGAAGAGAAAGAGAAAGAGAAAGAAGAAGATTATGACTCTTCATATGATGAAGAAGAAGCGCCTGTTAAAAATAAGCCTGAAGCTGTTTTTTCAAAGCCGAAAGTGGTCTTGGCTTTGGAAGCTAAACGTCAGAATGATGAAACAGAAGAGCCTCCGGAAGCTAAAAAGAGGAATAAGCAGCAGCTTGTTATTCAACGGCTGTGGAGTGATGATGATGAAATTACTTTGCTGGAGGGAGTGATTGATTATTATTCATGTAATAAAAAAGAAAAGGGTACTGAGAAAGATACACAATCTCTTTATAATCATGTCAAGAAATTTCTTCAGTTAGACGTATGTAAATCACAAGTTGTTGAAAAGATAAGGAGGCTGAAGAAAAAGTATCATAATAATCTCAAAGGTAGGGGAGGCACCAATCCGACATTTTCGAAGACGCATGATAAAAAATTATTTGATCTGTCTAATAAGATATGGGGATCAGGATGTGAAAATAGTAATAGAACTTCATCAGCATCAGCAACGGCAGCTGAGTTGTTTAATAAGAGTCAGCAGGGTGTGGAAGAGTTTGTTGTGAGACATGGAATGGACATGATTGAAGGAGGAAAAAAGACAGAGTTGGAGGAGAGGTGGAAGAAATTGGAGATTGCTCAGCTGGAATTGTTCCTTCACAGGAATGAGTTGATTAATGAACAGGCCAAGTTGGTTTTAGATTCAATGAAGTAATTTTAAGCAAGCTAGCTAGCATGTTGTTATTGAGTATAAAATATAGTTTGTTGTTTAATCTACCGAATCGTTTTTGTTTTGCTTGTGGATGAATGTTTTGAAACTCCTTTATATGATTTTCATCTTTCTCTGTTAATCTTAACATTTTTGTTATTTGTTTGAGTATGATTTGTTGGTCTGCGGCGGAGAGTTAATCGGCTATTGATCACCGTCTTATAGTAGTGATGTGCAAGCTTTTCTAGATAAAATTAATGTAAATAATTTGAATTTGAAAAAAAACAGAGAGATAGAGAAAGTGAGAGAAGTCATTTAGTCAAAGTTAATTTTTTTTTTTTTTAAAAGTAAGCAAAGTAATTGTGAGTTATTGTGCAAAAAATGTAAAGAATACGGATGGACCATCCATCTCCTTGGGACTTTCATATCATAATGAGATAATTTGATAGACTAATAATAAGGTCAATTGGACTTGTATAATTATTAAGATGTAAGCTAAGCCATGCATTATCCAGCTCCCTTTGCTTCTACATGATAAGAGACAATCAACAACAACTGTACAGTATATAAAACTGACTTGATCATGCATCTTTAAAATTCGAATGTTAAAATTCTTTGTTAAGACAAGATTCGAGACATAAAAATATATGTATATATGATATGATGGTTAGTTCAAATGAGTCTTTTTATTAAATATAATTTATATATCAAATAGGTTCATGCATGTCCCTATCTATACTTATACTATTAATTCTGATATAAAAATAGAGCTCTTCTTAATTCTTGGATGAATGTTGCTCTCTCTTTGATTCTTGGATGAATGTTGCTCCCTCCTTGATTCAGGGATTTTAATCAACATTCAATAGGTTGTTGAACTGCTAATAAACCATTTTTTAGCGTAAATCATTGAATACATTAAGTGCTTGTAATTAAATTCGGCTGCCATATTCTCCTTAATCCTAAGAAATCTAAGTTGTTACCGCAAAATTTGGCCCTTATATTAAGTTTGGCATTCAACATCAGCTCTAACTATTCAAGTCCCTTCCGTTAGGATTGTCAGCAACATTTCCATGATGTGCAGGAAATTAATGAATTTAATGGGGATGCGTGAATATGAGTCATCTTTAACTTAATGGTTTCGCGAATAATGTGGCTCACACTACGAAAAATAAGCTCTTTAGCGTCGAAAACAATTGACGCAAAAAGTGAATAATTCGACGCCAAAACTAAATGGCGTCGAATAATTTCGATGCTTAACTTAGATGCTAAAATGTGGACAAGAACAACCATTAGCGTCGAAATACAAATTATCGACGCTAAAACCTCTTACGTTGTGTCCAAGAACTTTCGAAGAAAAAGAAGAATTCCCGACGCTAAAGTTCATATTTGGCGACGAAAGTATTCGACCCTAACTATTAAACTTTTAGCGTCGAATTTATGCGACGCTAAAATCAATAAATTAAATATTATTTCTATACTTTTAGCGTCAAACTTTTCGACGTAAAAGTATAAAAAATTTATTTAAAAAATTATTATTTTACATAATTTTGCTCTGAAATATTCAGTTTAATATTATAAAAACTATAATTATTTCAAAAAAATTGCCGATTAATAGCACAATTATGAAATATTCTAATAATTATTTTATTATTATAATGAAAAATTATTAAAAAACAAAATACATAGTATATTAAAACTATCTGTTCTGAATGTTTATACAAATGAAAATAAAATTTATTGCTGCTGTGATGGGGGGCGCTCGAGTCCGATGCACTCCGGCCGAGTGAGGCCTCCAACATCTCCTGAAAAGCCCGTATCTGCTGGTCGAACTCCTCTATCTTCTTTTCGTGGTCCACCTTGACCTGTAGTAGCTCCTCCTAAGTCTTCTTCAGCTCGTCTTGGGTGGTGGCTAGCTGGTCTCGAAGGCACGAGTCATTGTCCGAAGAAACAGTAGTGCGTGCAGATGACGTCGGCTTCTTACGAGTGCCAAGGCCAGTGTTGTACGCTGTCTGGTTCTTGAAAACCAATTGCGACAACTGCTCATCTAATATCGAGCCGGACCCTGTCTCCTGAGTTTGATGTTGGAGCTCCACCATTTCGTTATGTTTAAAAAAATTTAAGTTAATGTTAGAATTTGAAAAGAAAAAAATCAATTTAAAATAATAATTATTTTATTTTAAAAAATTAAACTTACATAGAAGCGTTCGAATTCTTCATTGATCCACTTTTTCTTCTCATTGTAGTGCGTCACTCGGAAAAAATCTGGAAATGACTGCACCTCATCTGTGCTAGTATGCTAAAAACATAAAATAATTGTACTATTATTCGATATTAGTAAAAATAATGAACTGTTAAGTTACAGTTTAGGATATATTTACCTCAGAATGTTCGGCACGATGTTGGATCAATGGCTTGGAACCTCCAAGCTGGTTAAAACGAAAGTGACTTTGATTCTCCGCATTTGCGTGACATTTATTATGCATTTAACAACAATGTAAGTACCAAAAACGAAGAGAATTATAAATTTCTATTTATTTTAAAATTTACCTCATGTTTCTCGCTAGACCAAAGCTCACACAAGAATATTCAGTCTTGCTCCTCTATAAAATCAGGCTTGTGTTGTGGAGCATCCAAAGGTCCATATTCATCTAATATTGGTTTCAGGACTTCTATCTTATAATCCTTGTAACTTTTCCTCATGTGGTAGTCAAGATACGGTTGGACATTAACTTTGGTCAGATCGACGTTGAACCACTCCTACAGGAATAACAATCAAGTAAAAATGAGTACAAAATAAAATTTTAAATTAACAAACAATATTGAAAAATTAATACTGTAAGGAAACTCACAAGTAGCGAAAGGAAGAGCTGGTTGATTTTCGTGTCACACAGTATCTTTCTCCAAGAAACGTAGTTTTGGGGAACTTCAAACCGAGCTGTAGCACTTATGGCTGTAGTAAACGCTGAATTATGTTGCCCGATTTGTCTTTGTCCATCATCTGATATCTCTATCTGGATACGGTCGTGACCCTTAACGTGCTTAACCAACCCCAGGCGACGGGTGCGTCCTCAACCCTTCCCTGTACTCGCGTCACCTGTGCTAGCAGATACCCCAGTAGGGACATCTGTCATTGCAGATGTAGATGAAGTCGCATTAGCTCGTTTACGATTTCCCGGTGCCAACTACAAAATAAGAATTCCGACACTATCAATGACACACAAATAATCATAATGATGCTAATGAAATTTCAATATTTAATAACCATATAAACTTTTATCATTACACATGGACTGCTCAAAATATCTTTAACCATATAAACTGTTAAAGGATACTGATTTGGGTGATAAAGATATAACAACATCTTGAGAAAGTGCATATGTTCCCAAATTGCATTCACAAATCAGCTTGTTTGATGTGTGTGAATTGTTATAAACATCCAACGTGGGTGATATAAGCACATATATGTTACTCATTTCTTATAGTTATCACCTACATTAGTAGCTCAACATTATCATTTCCAATTCACCAATAATCGATTGTGCATCACACATAAACTTTGCAAACTTAATCATAATTATCTCACTTTATTTATATATATATATATATATATTATATATATATATATATATTATGTATATATGTATGCATATTCATATTCTATATTTTCATTTCTTCATCAACATTAGATTCATGACCAAGGTATTATAATATCATCCTCATGCACAAGTCTTGTCAAATCAAATAGAACATCATGTTCTTCATCTAAAATTGTATTAGATCACATTTTTATTAACAATGTTTATGTTGAGTTTCAATCAAGTCCCAAGGATCATAAATCATGCATAAACGAGTTGAATACATATCAAATGAGGTGCGGAATAACTCACATTGATCGGTAGAGATGCAACGAAGATGAACCAAATTCGCACTTCATGTTTCTGCCTCCCTCCAAGCTCGGCAATGGCAGTGAACTGCAGCTCCATTTTCGGCTTTGGGTGGTCCTCCATTGATGCTCCAAGCTCCAAGCTTCACAAGGTGATTCCTTGCTCACGAAATCACTTCCCTAACACCTTTGTATGGACTCATGGAGTGCTAGCTCTCTTGTATTTTGGCACAAAATACTCACTGGTTTCTCCTCTGTGTCACGGTAATGAGCAGCAGAAAAATGGGAGAGAAGAGGCGTAGGAGAGAAGAAGGGTTTTTGGCTCCAAAAACCTAAAACCGTGAAGAGTGAGAGGGAAATAAAAAATTGTAATAGATTTATATTTTCCAAAAATAATAAATCATTTACCACTTTTTAATTTCTAAAAGACAAACATTAAATGCTTTCTTTCATCTCTCATCAACTCACATCAATCAATCAAATGTCACATCACTCAAAGTGACATGTGAATTGACGCTTGATGTAACTTGCGATTTGACGCTTGATTTGACTTGCGTGCCGCACTCGAATTCGAAATGCGAATGCGCTCGCAAACAATCCCGGGCTCGGGTTTGCTAATTCCAAATTAACGAATTTTCCGTTGCGTCGTAATTAAATGATTACGCCTAGCGAATTCACTATTCACGTCGCTAACGAATTAATTCTAAATTAATTCGTTCGCCCGAATTAAAATCTAATTTCAATTCCGCGTCGAAATCTAATTTCGTTATAATATATCGAATATATTAATTTATCGATTAATTCCAAATTAATCGTTCTCTCTCTTTAACGATATTTTATCCGAGATAAAATATCTCCGTAATTAATCCCAGATTAATTTTCTCTCTCATCGAATTAATCTCAGATTAATTAAAGTGCGAGTCATACGTCATCGGTGAATCTTCAGGAACCGACCCATGAGATCTCCGGATATGTTGGCAGTAAATACGGTCGTCGGACTATCCGAACACGTAAGTATCGTACTACGTTTATACCGATTTACAAGACAAGGTTGGCTTCTAGCAAAGCGCCATGCCTACCCAATTCTCCAGAAATATTCTTATAGGAATATATAGATCTGTATCAAGCGTAGTATACCGTAGTATTGTGTATATCGGCCCAGTATCGGATAGTCACGTGCTAGGGCTGGGGCTGGATAAGTGTCTGCCCCGTCCGAAGCACATGTCGGATGTCTGGTAACTAGTCTCTATAATCGGATATGTATGACCTAGTCATTATATCCCGATGGTTGCGCAACACTTAAGAGCACTAATACCGTATCCTGCGTGACATCATCTCCACTATGACTGAAGTGATACTTCCGTCTTGACATCACACCCAATACACTACGACTCTCTGATAAACCCAGAAGTGGTGTACGCAGAACCGGTTAAAGCCCTGTACCACCAAGACCAAAGTCTACCGATTGTCGCAAGTATTAGCGATGTAAGTCTCAGGTTAAGACCATACACACCTACCCTGATTTCGGCCTCCCATAGACACATAGTCATAATACCAATGGGATTCCGAAGGGTCTATCCAGAGTGAAGCTGTTTCCCGTACCATCAGTGAAACACGACCTCCTATCGCACTTGCATAAGTATCCAATACTTATATATATGATAACTATGTCGTTGTGCCCTCACAATGCACACAAGTGCAATACTAGCCTATTCCGCATTATCGATGTCCAGTCTCGATAATACTCCGGCTAGGGATATTTAATGATTAATCCTTCGGGAACTGATACTGTCTCATATCATTCTCATTCCAGGAACTAATCATAGGGACCTCTCTTCATTTATATATCTATGGTGATCTAATCACAAATGATGAGAGTGCAATTTCCTTGTCACATAGTTAATTTGCTACAACAACACAATGATCTGTGCAAATAGTGACGCTATGGGTCATTTTGTCCAACAATCTCCCACTTGGCACATAGCCAGTCACTCAAGTGTCCCACACCCGAACTATGTACGGTTCGCTCAAATTGCTGAGGAAAGGTTTTCGTCAGCGGATTTGTTTAATTATCGTCTGACGCGATTTACACGATCATCACATCGCCACGATGTATGATCCAAACGAATCAGATGATATAGAAGTATATATCTGGATCGTCGATGAGACCTTTAATTCCTTAGCCTGTGCTGACGCCTAGCTCAGCTGCTAAAAGACTTAATCTAATCTAATTAGATTTTTTCGATCCAAATGGCTTCTATTGCTGCCTCAGCTGCAGCAATAATCCGCATTTGTTGTTTATTCGGCAACATTATCTTGCTCGGAAGATTTCCAGCTCACTGTCCCAGTGTTCAAACTTTATAGTACCGCAGTATTTACCGGTTTGGAAACTTGCACAGTGATCCTAGTCACTTCAAGTTCTCCTACTCCATAATTTTAGACATCATCTTTAGTTCTCTCAGATACTAACAGATGTTCTTAATCTTCAATCCAGTGACTATCACTTGGATTGACCCGATTGTGACTCCATATGCTCGAAGAGTATGAGACACCAATACAAGTACATTTTAAATGTACAATTTCCAAAGAGTGTTAACAACTCCAAATCTATCCCTGTAGATCTTTATTCCTTGAATAAAGGTTGTTACTCCCCAGAATTCTACGGAGAATTTCTATTGAAAGGCAAGCTTTCATCAATTGCTTTATGGGAATTTCATTGTCAGTGCCCTCCCACTAACCTCCTTATATACACAAGAATTATTTCGTTTTGAGTCAAATCATAAACCATTATGATTATTTCAAAACGTCAGTTCCAGGAACCTTATGCTTTTCAATCCAAACATGGATCGAATAACCCGCAAACCTTGTTTGTCGGTTATACAAAATCGTCAGGATGTTGTAAGCATCCTCCAAAAGGTTTCCTTTTCAGGAAAGCGATTTTGATCTGCAACTGACACATTTCATAAATGAAATATGCAGTTATCAACAAGCATCTTCAAAATGGATTTACCATGGCAACAGGTAAAAGGTTGAACCGTTATTAACACAATGTTGATAACGATACCTTTCTGTCAAAAGCCCAGCTTTGTACGTTGGTATGTTGCCTTCCATGTATGTCTTCCTTGAAGACGTTTAATGTACCAATAGGCACAATGCCTTGTGGTACAACAACTAGTATTCAATAGTTGTTATACATGGAATCCATTTCGGATCATGGCACTTTGCCATAATAGGGAGTCGATACCTCGTATCACTTCCTCAAAACGTAGTCGGTGATATACCTTCATAAGATTGACATCTTTATGAGGTTAGATCAGAAACCCATCCCCTAGGTCGTTTTCTGACTCTATCCGATCTACTCAGTTCTTGTGTATTCGAAGATTAATGGTACAGATTCATCATTGATGAACTATTTGTGTTCCATTACGGACCTTGTGCCTTGAACAGTATTACTCCGATTTTCATCGAGTATCACTATCCTCCCACTGACCACTGCATATCGGTATTCCTCTTAAGAAAACCGCATGGTGAGCAACAATCACATTGTTCTCATGTGAGATTTATAAGTACTATACTTATGGTTTCCTTTAGGATAACCAATTTGGCACTTATCCAATTTGGGTTTTAGTTTGGTATTATCCAAACATATGCCTAGCATCCCAAATGGTCAGGAATGAGAAACCCGGTTTCTTTCCTGTTCATATCTAATATGATATTTGTCAAACAAATTATTATGGAACTTTATTCTAAATAAGTTATTGCACTGTTAAAACTTATCCGTTGAAGGAAATGGTAGCTCAGAGCGACTCATGATTAGCCTTATCATGTCTAACATGATTCGGTTAATCCGTTCGGACACACCGTCACTTTGACGTGTTCCGGGAGGAGTCCTCATTTGAAAGAATACTATACTCTTTCAAGTATATAAGAAACTTATTGCTTAAGTATTTTCATTACGGTCTTACCGTGACGGTATAATACTATAGCCGATCTGTTTTGTCTATTTCGTGTCGAAACTCTAAAAGTTTCCGATTGTGTTCTTCAAAAGAAACACATAACCATAACGTGATGCCACATCCGTTAAGGTCACGAAATATTCATGTTCACATCTAGCCTAGCTAGATATGGGCCCACTAACTTCACCATGAATAGGGCTAACAGATCGGTGGTGGCACTTACACTATTACCAAGTAAACAGTGTTTTAGGTACTTTACCTAACAAACTAGATTCATGGACTTTATTTGAATAGTCAAATCAGTCCTAGTACCCACTCTTCAAAAGTGCGGATATACGAGTCTTGTTTAATTTTGTCCTAGACAACAATGCCACAAATAAGTCTCTATTGATCAAATCAATTTGAGCTATTTATTTGTCATTTTATATGTTTGAGATTTTAATATATTCAAAATATAAATTCTGTTATTTACATCTAATGTGTTTATCTCAGTATCATCTTTATATAATGAAACACTTAGTGTTCTAGAATATAAAGGTTTATCCACAATGGATTAAACACTGATATAGAGATAATGTCTCTAGTCAAACTAGTTACATTATAACAGTTCCTAATTTAAGTACACCCAAAGGGTAGTTCCTAAACTTAGGTATCTACGGTCGAAACAGCGACTTTCGTCCCGTTTCCGATTCGCAGAGCAATCTCAGCTTGAAGTCAGTATCCTGCTCAAAGCAGATTCTGAACATCAATACATATATTTTATGTACCATACTAAGTATTTAAAATCTAATTTCAATACTAGTTGTGAACATAACTTTGACAAACATTTTTAAAGTCAGAGCCTTGCCCTTTCTTTAATTCCTTCGTGTCTGCCATATCCAAATGGTAGTCACCTTGGTATATGTCAATTATCCTTTTCAATATTTTAGGAACCTTAGGCCAAGCCTTGGTTTTTTAGAATATCGAAACGATGTGCACCTCGTGCTACATGCCCAATTGCAAACTTTGACTTTATCTCCTCTAGAATAGTCAATTAATTCTCCAAGAATTATAAATTGCAATTTTAATACTTCTTAAATCTAAAATTAGATTTATGACAAGTATATTAAATTAAGCATTAAAGTCATCATCACATAAATCTTCCAAAGATTTTATGCTCTACTTATTTTGCTTATTTTGGGCTTAAGGTATAATAAGTTATTTTATCAAATAAAGTAACCTATTATTTATTCCCAATTTGAAAATTAAATCATTTAAAATATTTTAATCCCAGATTATATTTTAAATATCCAACTTTTCAATTTTATCTTGATTACAATAGTCCAACTGTTTAATCAACGATTAGTGGTACTATATATATTATAATGATTATAATGGTCCAACTATATAATCAAATATAATCCAAATTAATTAACCTCAATTACATTGATTACTATAATCCAATTATAAAATCAACTGTAAACTGAAATTAATTAATTCAAATATATTGATTAATATAATCCAATTATATATAATCAAGTATAATACAGTCCAACTGTTTATTAAAACAATTTAAATATTAGTCCAACTAACATTTAATCTAATGACGAAATAATTTAAATGAGCGCGCGTATGGCGAGTAATTGAACGAATATTGCAAATTCAATTCTTGCCTCCCACTATTTTTCGGCGAGCCTCTAACCCTCTGTCGAGTACTCGGGAAACCGTGTTTCCTAGTGGGCTAGGATCCCGTTAAATATCACACAATCTTGACTTTGGCCAACAAATTGTATGATAATTAACTAGGTAGATCTCTAAGATCAATTGGATCCAATCCAATTCCTAGATCCAGTAGGTGGACATCCAAGTCCCAAACATATATCTTATATATGCCTATACATCGAATGTATACCCTAACCTTTTTCCTCTGAATCAACTAGGCCTTGGCTTTGGCACAACAAACCTAGTGATCCAGTCAAGAGCGGACCCATTGACATGGAAGCTTCGTAATCAATGTCGTTGGACAAGAAGTGGTCTTGACTTTGGCCAACAAACCACAACTTGGACAAGACACCAATATGGAACAAAGCCTCGTGATTCAAACACATCTTCGACGGACAAGGGCTTGACTTTGGCCAACAACCCATGCCAATCTAGGATCTTGAGCAAGAATCACTCAATGGAAGGAAAAAAACGCATGATATTTTATGAGGGTTTTTCGCGTGCAAATTGGCTACCAATTTATTATCTTTGTTAAGGTCTCATCATCATACACCCTTAAACATGCATTCTAAACACATAATAAAGCGCATATGATAAAATAATAATGATATGCGGATGGATACATTACACATTGATCCTAGATCAAATCTCTCACTTTCTCTCTCCGCTAGCACAAATATTTCTTCTACCCGTTACACTACACTTCTAAAGAAACCTCATTTACATTGAGGGGAATAGGTGAGAAGAGAATACAAAGAATATGAGGTGATAAGGCTGGACACGCAGGTCCAATTAATAAATCAAATTTATTACAAAATTTCTAAAATTGCCCCACCCATCTAATATCCATCCGATATACATTATTCATGCATCACAACCATGTATTCATCAAGCATGTTATCAATCAATCTAATCCAATTAAATAATCTTGATAATTAGTGATCATCCAATGTTCAAAAAAAGATTTGATTTTGTTCGAGTCAAACTCGTATTGCGAAAAACGTACTCAAAGTACGATTTCTCAAATAAAATTAAATTACATGATTAAATCCAATTTAATACGTATTTAATTCTAATTCATTATTTAATTCCAAATTAAATATTACACTTTATAAAATAAACCTTTACGACTTAAATTCCAAATTTAATCGTTACGGGTCTCAAAGCCCGATTAATATCCAATATTAATTTAATTAAAGTCCAATGGGCTTTTAATTAATTTCTTGAGGCGTGGACTTTTGGTCAACTCGGGTCAAACCGAATAACCAAAATCCAATCCGGGAGTTACCCCATAAGCCCATAAATTAATTTAGGCCCATTAGGCCCAATTAAACGTTAAAGGTTCATTAGTCGCATTTGGGCCTTTTGGAAGCGGTTTTGGGCCTAATTGGATCCAACCAATTTTGGCCTAAACCAACTTTGTACAACAAAGTCCAATAAACCCAATAACAACTTAAAAGCCCAAATCCAATTTTAAGCCCAATAATTTAATTCCAAAAATTCCAAATTTCCAATTAAATTACCTAAAGTGTATAACATTATTAATTACCCAAATCAAAGTTTCCAAAACATCAAATTTGTCCAATTAATCATGCTTAACATCAATGAATCATGTCCAACATAATTTGATCAAAATCAAACCCAATTTCATGCTTCAAGTGTCTCGGCCAAAGAGAGAAATTATGCCCAAATCAAATTCAATCCAATTGAACCAAATTAAACATAAATTCAACATCCCCAAATGATTTGCAAGTCATCCAATGAACAAAAAATCAAAAATCCAAGACAATATTAGGGTTCATATTTTCGGCCATCACAAGCAAATTGGGGAAAATTGTTCCAAACACTTTTTCATCAAATTGATCTAATCAATCATCAATTAAACAACATTTAAGCATTCTAATTCATCCAATTTCATTAAACATGCTCAAAATCAAGTTTACCCAAATTAAAGTTTTGGCCAACAATAAGCAAATTGGGGAAAATCAATCCAATTAATTTTTCTTCAAATTGATTACATATAACTCTAAGTTATTCATATACAAACATTCTTAAACAAACAATTTGTCAAAATCATGCTTAAATCAAAAAGCCCCAAATTTTGCTCAAGAACCCTAAAAACGTTTTATGCACAAATGGCTCAAGATACCATTGTTGAGTTTCAATCAAGTCCCAAGGATCATAAATCATGCATAAACGAGTTGAATACATATCAAAGAGGTGCGGAATAACTCACATTGATCGGTAGAGATAGAGATGCAACGAGGATGAACCAAATTCGCACTTCATGTTTCTGCCTCCCTCCAAGCTCGGCAATGGCAGTGAACGCAGCTCCATTTTCGGCTTTGGGTGGTCCTCCATTGATGCTCCAAGCTCCAAGCTTCACAAGGTGATTCCTTGCTCACGAAATCACTTCACTAACACCTATGTATGGACTCATGGGTTGCTAGCTTCTTGTATTTTGGCACAAAATACTCACTGGTTTCTCCCTTGTCACGGTAATGAGCAGCAGAAAAATTGGGAGAGAAGAGGCGTAGGAGAGAAGAAGGGTTTTTGGCTCCAAAAACCAAAACCGTGAAGAGGAGAGTGAGAGGAAATAAAAAATTGTAATAGATTTATATTTTCCAAAAATAATAAATCATTTACCACTTTTTAATTTCTAAAAGACAAACATTAAATGCTTTCTTTCATCTCTCATCAACTCACATCAATCAATCAAATGTCACATCACTCAAAGTGACATGTGAATTGACGCTTGATGTAACTTGCGATTTGACGCTTGATTTGACTTGCGTGCCGCACTCGAATTCGAAATGCGAATGCGCTCACAAATATCCCGGGCTCGGGTTCGCTAATTCCAAATTAACGAATTTTCCGTTGCGTCGTAATTAAATGATTACGCCTAGCAAATTCACTATTCACGTCGCTAACGAATTAATTCTAAATTAATTCGTTCGCCCGAATTAAAATCTAATTTCAATTCCGCGTCGAAATCTAATTTCGTTATAATATATCGAATATATTATTATCGATTAATTCCAAATTAATCATTCTCTCTCTTTAACGATCTTTTATCCGAGATAAAATATCTCCGTAATTAATCCCAGATTAATTTTCTCTCTCATCGAATTAATCCCAGATTAATTAAAGTGCGAGTCATACGTCATCGGTGAATCTTCAGGAACCGACCCATGAGATCTCTGGATATGTTGGCAGTAAATACGGTCGTCGGACTATCCGAACACGTAAGTATCGCGTACTACGTTTATACCGATTTACAAGACAAGGTTGGCTTCTAGCAAAGCGCCATGCCTACCCAATTCTCCAGAAATATTCTTACAGGATATATAGATCTGTATCAAGCGTAGTATATCGTAGTATTGTGTATATCGGCCCAGTATCGGATAGTCACGTGCTAGGGCTGGGGCTGGATAAGTTCCTGCCCCGTCCGAAGCACATGTCGGATGTCTGGTAACTAGTCTCTATAATCGGATATGTATGACCTAGTCATAATATCCCGATGGTTGCGCAACACTTAAGAGCACTAATGCCGTATCCTGCGTGACATCATCTCCACTATGACTGAAGTGATACTTCCGTCTTGACATCACACCCAATACACTACGACTCTCTGATAAACCCAGAAGTGGTGTACGTAGAACCGGTTAAAGCCCTGTACCACCAAGACCAAAGTCTACCGATTGTCGCAATTATTAGCGATGTAAGTCTCAGGTTAAGACCATAAACACCTACCCTGATTTCGGCCTCCCATAGACACATAGTCATAATACCAATGGGATTCCAAAGGTCTATCCAGAGCGAAGCTGTTTCCCGTACCATCGGTGAAACACGACCTCCTATCGCACTTGCATAAGTATCCAATACTTATATATATGAGAACTATGCTGTTGTGCCCTCGCAACGCACACAAGTGCAATACTAGCCTATTCCGCATTATCGATGTCCAGTCTCGATAATACTCCGGCTAGGGATATTTAATGATTAATCATTCGGGGAACTGATACTGTCTCATATCATTCTCAGTCCAGGAACTAATCATAGGGACCTCTCTTCATTTATATATCTATGGTGATCTAATCACAAATGATGAGAGTGCAATTCCTTGTCACATAGTTAATTTGCTACAACAACACATGATCTGTGCAAATAGTGACGCTATGGGTCATTTTGTCCAACAGTTTAAATAGAAATAACAATCTCAGAGACACCAATCATGATTCAATGCTACGTACAACATATGCCATCACATGCCATAATCATAAACAAGCATTCTAACAATGTAAATCAAACATCCATCGTCTTCACAAATTTCTCAAAATAAAACAAAAATTTTCACCCCTATATCCATTAAGGTTTGGCCAACATGCCTTTTCATCTCAATATTACAAATAAATACAAGGCATCAATTTCCAGAACAGCAGGCCCTGTTGTTCTGGAACCGGAACCTCCTATCACACTTGCATAAGTATCCAATACTTAAATATATGAGAACTATGTCGTTAAGCTTCCATAACGCGCACAAGTGTAATACTAGCATATTCTGCATTATCGATGTCCAATCTCGATAATACTACGACTAGGAATTTTTAATGATTAAACCTTTCGTGGATTAATATTGCCTCATATCTTATTAATCTGGTATTAATCATATGAACTTTTATCATTTATATATATCCAAGTAATCCAATTACAAAATGATAAAAGAGCAATTTCTTTTGTCACATAGTTAATTTGTACAAAAATTCCATGTCTTTTACAAATAGTGATGCTATGGGTCATAATTTTCCAACAATCTCCCACTTGGCCTATAGCCAATCACTCAAGTGTCTAACACTTGAACTATGTACGGGTCACTCAAACTTTTACTGAGATATAGCTTTCGTCAGTGGATATGCAAGGTTATCATCTGGAATGATTTTTTCGATCTTCACAAAGCCACGATGTGTGATATCATGAATCAGATGAAACCGTCGAAGTACATACTTGGATCATTGATGAGACCGTGGTTCATTAGCCTGTGCTGTAGCCCAGCTTAGTTGCTAACAGAACTACTCCTAATCCAATTAGGAATTTTATAGATCTAAAATGCTTCTTTTGCTGCCTCAGCCGCATCAATGTATTCCGCTATTGTTGTTGAATCGGCAACAATATCTTGCTTGGAAGATTTCCAATTCACTGTTTTGTTGTTCAAACAAAATATGTACCCTTATTGTGACTAACAATCATCTTTATCGGTTTGGAAACTTGCAACGGTGAACCCAGTCACCTCAAGTTCTCCTTCCCCATAAACTAAGAAGGCATCCTTAGTTCCACTAAGATACTTAAGGATGTTATTAACATCAATCCAGTCACCATCACCTGGATAGGCCTGATTGTGACTACATATGCTCAAAGCGTTTGAGACACCAGGTCGCGTACATATCATGGCATACATGATCGATCCGACTGCATAAGTGAACGAGATCTGATTCATTGAATCTCTCTCATCTTGATTTTTAAGACATATTTCCTCAGATAGAGAGACGCCATGTGATACCGGAAGCAGTCCCTTATGGGATTGATCCATGTTGAATCTCTTCAACATTGTCAATGTACGAGTTCTCGGAGAGTGCCAACAACTTTTCGATCTATCCTAATAGATCATTATTCCTGTAATAAAGGTTGTCTCTCCCAAGAATTTCATGGATAATTTTAATGAAATCCAAGCTTTCACCGATTTTAATATGGGAATGTCATAGCTAAGAAGCAATACATCATCAACGTATAGGATAATCATTGTCAGTGCGCTCCCACTAACCTTTTTATATACATTAGAATCATCTTCGTTTTGAATGAAACCATATACCATTTGTAGGGGTTGGTGCTCAGAGCGCCAATCCAGAACGTATTTATGTTTGATTCATGAATATGAAAATCCTTTTTTTCCATAATATTACTTTCTCAGTGGTTACTATTAGATTGAATCTAAATCTGATTTAGTGTTATGTATATATTAGATAAAGACCCGATAATATATAATGTAGTTCGCAGTTACAAATTAGTTTGTAATTGATATTGGGAAGTGTCACCGCTAGAAATATATTATCAAATAAAGTTCCTGGTCAAGATTTACTAACACGGGTCGGTTAGTTAAAACCGATGAGACTAGTACATGTCGTATATCGGGACTTGGTCTGATGGTTTATCCCAAAGAACCATGAGTCTTGGGAGACTCGTATAGACGTATAGGTGTTTATAATGGATAAACATTGAACGACTCACCGAAGATTCTTAATAGATGGTACACCAACATCAATAAGAATCTTCTCGGGTTGAGTAGCATAGTGGTCCTTTGACTTGAGATACCACTGTGGATGTATGAGACATCCTCCACACTTAGATGGCAGTCACGTCACCGATCTATTTAGATCAGACCTCCACATGTTCGTTGGGTGTGGACCGATCCTCAGAATATCCTGTGTGTATCAAGATAGGATCTGTCAGTTATGTGTACAAAGCATTGTTAGGAAGCGGCCGCAAGTGCGCAGCGGAAAATAAAAAAATTTATGCTGCTTTCCCGTTGCCCAAGACCCATTTGTTTTCATTAATCTACAAGCCTAGGCATGTTACTATATATTCTAAGCATAAAACTCATAAAACATGCAAAGAATAAACTAAAACATGCTAACTATCATAAGAACTCTAAATAAAATAAAGAAAGAAAAAGACTTACTTGAACCGTAGACTCATTGGCCGGTGCTTACACACGCGTATAACGCAAGCGCACGTATCGTTCAAGTAGTATAAAAAGTATCGATCCCATGATGACTTAATATCTAATCTATTAATTTTATGAGGTCAAATGATTACTAGTATCTAACAGGTTGTTTGATTGATTTGAAAAGGTGATGATTCTAAATTTAAAAACAAGTAAATTAAATTGTTCGAAAGTAGGTTTAAGAAAATTCAATATTAAAAACTATCTAGGGTTGTGATTTCTTTGCAATATCATTTTAAAGATGAAGTGGTTATCTTATAGTTGGGTAAAATATTGATTTATTAACCTGGAACACTAAATTATGTAAAAGCCTCTTCCGATGGTCAACTACAAATATCCAGTATAACCCAATTGAACCATATGTCTATGCCAACTAAATTACCTGGATTCATTAAGATTAAGTTCCAATTATGGCTACCCCGCCCGACAAGTATATTCCTATCCTGTAAGGAAATATATTAAACGGTTATCTATCCTCAAGGAAGATCGTGGGCTATTGAGTCTAAGGTCTTAAACTTAAAATCCCTATGTCTAGTTCATTTTAAGTTTACCAATTCATTTTATTAATGGCCAGTTAATAAAAAGCATTAAGATTAAGACTCAATAAATAAACCTTTATATTACCCCAAACTATAATTTAACCCCTTATAAACCGGTGATATTGGATTTCATCACAACCCCAGATAACTGGCTTAGTTACGACACATATTTACAAGTAGTAAAAAAATAAAAGACATAAAGTAAAATACTAAAAATTAAATACTGAAAAGTAAATTGTTGAAAAGTAAATATAGTAAAAGTAAAAGTAAAAAGTAAAAAGTAAAAAGAAAAAAAAAAAAAAGTAAATTACTGAAAGTAAATTGCTGAAAAGTAAATTGTTGAAATTAAATAAAGTAAAAGTACAATAAAAGAAAATGCTGGGGGTTAGATGATCAACTTTTATTACAACTATTTTAGATATCTTCCTTAATATAATATATTAACTTTGCGTGATAATTACCAACCAGCCATATAGGCGGTATCCTGATTAAGTTAAATTAATAATTAATTACCAACCGACCAACCAAGCGGTATCCATACTTAGTCAGGTTAAAACCAATTTATAATTAATTTCCAACCGGCCAATATAGCGGTATCCTCATTAAGTCAGGTTTTAAATAGTTTATATTTTATATTTAAGGGAGTTTAATCTAGATAGCAATAATAAAAGCTTTACCTTTTACCCCAGCAAGGGGGAGTTACCTCCTCATTGCTTGAAAAATAAAAACTGCAAAAGTAAAGAAAGAAAAGGATTGTGCGTAAAAGTAAATTGCGGAAAGTAAAAACTGAAAAGTAAAGAAAAGAAAGTGCGAAAGCGGAAATTAATTACTGGAAGCTGTAAATAAACAAACAAGATACAATCTTCTTATTTATTCATTAGGAATTTCCAAAGAAGAAAGTATGAAAATTTACAAATGAAATGACTTGGTATTTATAGGCAAAATTTTGCCTCCATCAAATCATCCATCAAATTCTCCACCAAATCCATTATTAATTTCTCCACTAATTACTCCACCAAATCCATTATTAATTTCTCCACTAATTGCTTATCATGTTTGGTGGTGATTTGATAATTTTTATATTTTATTTATTACTTTATTTTTTGCTTTGAAAATGATTGAAAATGACTTTAATAATTACACACAACACACTGCTGGATGGTTCATCAATTTCGGTCATGCAATCTTCAGAATTAGAAATTATTTTGTCTTTCAAAGTTGTAGATATTCGAGTCTTATTTAATCTGCAACTTAAATCAGCTCAATCCGATATCGGAGTGAAACGTTATGCCCAAAATACGACAGATGCGCAAAACTGGAATTTCCAAAACTGCACTTCGTTAAAACGCCCTTTCAAGTTTCCAATCTCCAAAATTAATATGTCAAGTCCAATTTTTACCCTTATTTGACCCACATTTTCGTCCTAAATGATTTCATTGAGTCCCAATATTATTTTATCTGCAAAATAAACTAAAACACATCAAAATGTTCATCAAACCCCGAGAAACTAAACAAAATATTAAGTAAAAGGGGCGGTAAATATTGATATATTTTCCGCTCATCACACCCCCCAAACCTAACATTTTGCTAGTCCTCGAGCAAAACAAAAAAAAATAAATTAAACTAAACCACTTTCGTAGGGATCACGATTGCATTTAGCGTATACAACAAGCCTTTAAACCCCTAGGTGTCCCTAGTGGACGAGTTGTAGTCTCGTGAGGGTTTACAGCAATGATACCCGCAAACATTTTACAAAAGTAGAAAGGTAGTAAAACTAATGCACACAAAAGCAAAAAGACAAGAGAAAAGAGAATAAAGAAAGTTAGTGACTAATCAGGTGAAACTTCTACTCCAAGTTACTAGTTGTTTTGTTTCTTTCTAAATTACCGAATAAGTAAATTCTCCGATTATATTTACCATTCTCCATATACACAGCCAACAAAGTATTAATCAATCTCATTCTTGCCCACAACAGTCATAAGTGCAGTAGAGAAGAGAGTAATATTTTTGTCCTGAAGTTTTATCAGAATTCACACCTTTTTGTAGCAATGGAATAATTTTTCTGATTTTTTTTTGATTTTTTTTTTCTATATTTTTTATTTATATACAATACCTTCCATCTATGTAACGAGCTTTGGGCCGGTGGCTCCCAAACCAGTTGGCTTTAGGGCAACAGGTGTTAAGACACCCCTGCGGACCTAATTACTCAGACTTAGGAAATTAAAGGTTAAGATCCAGATTAATCTGACGCCTCTTACCACGATCGTCCTCGGACCAATTTATCTTTGAAAGGATAGGGTCAACTTGTGGTTCATAGGCTAAGAGTTGGTCTATTAGATCCGGAGCAGTTCTGGCAGTAAATATGAGTTCTTTCAAAGGTTTTGACACGAACCCATTTCTTCGGGCATCATCAAGAAACACACAAAGAAAATCATAAAATCCATCAACGTTAAATAGCCCAATTGGTTTCTGGTGTATGTTCAAGTTCGCCCAAGATAGCACTATAAAAATTTCCTTCAATGTGCCCAAGCCACTTGGCAAAGCAATAAAAGCATCAGCACGGTTAATCATTTCTACCAGTCGTTCAGACATACCTGGCACGATCAGTTCCTCTACGTTTGATGGTTCAATAAGATTTGCTTCTGTCAAGGGTTTTGGGATGATTCCCAAAACGTGACTGCCTCCCTCCTGTACAGCCTTTGAAACGATCCCCATTAGTCCAAGATTGCCTCCGCCATATACTAAGTGCATATTTCTTGCAGCTAAGACTCGACCCAATTCTTGTGCTGCTTCTACGTATTGGGTTTAGTACCAACACTACTACCGCAAAACACACAGATGTTTTCAACTCGTCTTCTTGAAGTGGCTTCCATGTTTTACTCTGGATGTCTTCAAAAGTGCAATGATGAGTTGAATTTATAACACCTGAAAAGGGTGAGTAAAATAATAGCACTAGTACCTGCCAAATGACAATTATTAGTTAAACAGTAAAATAAATCGTGATAGTAAAAAGGTCTGGATCCTGTCGGATAAAGTACAACAAAAAAAATTACAATTATTAGGAAAAGAAAAAAGATATAATATTTACAAGAAAAGTAGCGGCTTGATTGACGTCTATGCGTCAGGGACAAGCTTCCCATCCAATTTTCTTATAAATTGGCAAACATGGTCTTTTTGAGTCAGATTCCCAAGACTTAACTGTTGTCTTTCTTTTTGAAATTGTGTATGTAATTTGCGAATGG
Source organism: Zanthoxylum bungeanum (assembly GCA_019454045.1). NCBI lineage: Eukaryota > Viridiplantae > Streptophyta > Magnoliopsida > Sapindales > Rutaceae > Zanthoxylum > Zanthoxylum bungeanum. The sequence continues at coordinate 30,099 of SKCR01045925.1, forward strand.
CTATGTGTACATATCCACTGGGATGCGTCTCAAGAGTCGAAGATATATCATCTAAAGACTCCTTACTCAAGCCATCCCTAATGAATTTAATTTTGTCTTCGCGATTATCAGACACCATTCCTAAAGAACGACAACGAGTATTGCAATTCCAGCGTGCACATTTGTAACAAACACCCATTTGCTTAGCTCTACGTTTCTTTGCATATGTGCTTCTTCCAAAACCAGGCAGATGTGAAAAAAATGAGTCAGAAGACTCACCTGCCAATCAGACTCTTGCTTCAATTACCCAACGAATGTCATTAGGAACACCATGGATTGTTAGTAGTCTCATCCGTTCCAAGCGAGCTTTGTAAACTTTCATCAGAGATTTTTGAGGGAGAGAAGTAATTGCTTGTGAAGATTTGCTAGAGCTTCTTCCATCCTGAAATGACTTAACCTGCAAAAACTAAACACACCAAATTAAATCACACCAAATCACAATATATACAAAAATTGCATGGGTTGCCTCCCTGCGAGCGCTAAGTTTAAAGTCGTCAGCTAGACGTGACTTCTTGAACGTTAGGCTGGATCTGAAAGTGTGACACTTTTCTTTTTGTCGCTCAAATGATTCTCCCCAGTAGTGCTTGACACGCTGACTGTTAACCTTGAATGTGTTGTTGGTATTGGGATCCAGTAACTCAACAGCTCCATAAGGTAAAACTTGAGTGATCACAAATGGACCTGACCACCTAGATTTCAACTTTCCAGGGAAAAGTTTCAACCTCGAGTTGTACAACAACACCTGCTGCCTTGGTTCCAACTGTCTGTGCACTATTTTTCGGTCATGCCATTTCTTTGTCTTTTCTTTGTATAATCTGGCATTCTCATAAGCCTGTAGACGAAACTCCTCCAATTCGTTGAGTTGATGAAGTCGTTTCTCCCTGCAGCTTGTGAATCAAGATTCAACTTCTTCAGTGCCCAGTACGCCTTGTGTTCAAGCTCAACTGGCAGATGGCATGCTTTCCCAAACACCAATCGATATGGGGACATACCAATGGGTGTCTTGTAAGCTGTCCGGTAGGCCCATAATGCATCATCTAGTTTTGTTGACCAATCTCCTTGTTGATCCAACGGTTCTCTCTAAGATTCTTTTGATCTCTCTGTTTGAAACCTCAACCTGTCCATTTGACTGTGGATGGTAAGCAGTGGCAACTTTGTGAGTAACTCCGTATTTGGATAGGAGTGCATCGAAGTATCTGTTCAGAAATGTGACCCACCATCGCTGATGATTGCACGAGGTGTTCCGAACCGAGTGAAAATGTTCTTTTTCAGGAATTTGATCACCACTTTTGAATCATTGGATGTCAATGCAATTGCTTCAACCCATTTGGAGACGTAGTCTACAGCAACCAGGATGTACATGTTCCGAATGATGGAACAAAGGGTCCCATGAAATCTATACCCCACACATCGAATATTTCCACTTCTAGAATGTTTTGCAACGGTCTTTCGTTTCTCCTGGAAATATTTCCCGTTCTCTGGCACCTGTCACATTGAAAAGCAAAAAGATAAGCATCTTTAAAAAGAGTGGGCCAGAACAAACCTGATTGAAGAACTTTTGATGCAGTTTTGTTTCCGCTGAAGTGTCCGCCATATGGTGATGAATGACAGTGCTGCAAAACACTGTTGACCTCCTCATGTGGAACACATCGTCTCAATAATTGATCAGCACACCGTTTGAACAGGTACGGCTCATCCCAGACATAGTGCTTGACTTCTTTGAAGAACTTCTTCCGTTGCTGAGTTGTCCATTCCAACGGCCATTTTCCTGACACAATGTAGTTGACATAGTCAGCACCAAGGACTTCCTGTTGTTTCATGGCAAACAGCTGTTCATCTGGAAAAGTTTCTTTGATTGACAGTTCTTTGCCAGCTGTTTCTCCATTCTCAAGCCTCGATAGATGATCTGCCACCTGATTCTCTGTCCCTTTCCTGTCTCGAATCTCCACGTCAAATTCTTGTAGAAGAAGTATCCAACGGATCAATCTGGGTTTGGCATCTTTCTTCGTGATCAGATATTTGATTGCTGAATGATCTGTGTAGACCACCACTTTGGGACCCAGCAGATAGGAGCGGAATTTGTCAAAAGCGTACACAACTGCGAGCAACTCCTTTTCGGTGGTTGTGTAGTTGAGTTGAGCTTCATTCAGAGTTCTGCTGGAGTAGTAAATGGTGTGGAAAATCTTTGCTTTACGTTGTCCCAAAACTGCACCTACAGCAAAATCACTAGCATCGCACATCACTTCAAATGGAATGGTCCAGTCTGGTGCTACAATGATGGGGGCAGAAACCAGCTTATGTTTTAAGATCTCGAAAGCTTCCTGGCATTCTTTGGTAAAGTTGAAAGGCACATCCTTTTCCAGAAGATTGCAAAGAGGTTTGCAATTTTGGAAAAGTCTTTGATAAATCTCCTGTAAAAACCTGCATGTCCAAGAAAACTTCGAATCCCCTTGACAGATGTTGGTGGAGGTAGTTTTTCAATTTTCAATCTTTGCTTTGTCTACCTCGATTCCCTTTTGTGAGATCCGGTGTCCAAGAACAATGCCTTCTTGTACCATGAAATGACATTTCTCCCAGTTGAGTACCAGGTTTGTATCTTCGCACCTTTGTAACACTGTTCCAGATTTTGCAAGCAATGGTCAAAAGAATCTCCAAACACAGAAAAGTCATCCATGAATACCTCCATACTCTGCTCCAGCATGTCTGAGAATATGGCCATCATGCAACGCTGAAAGGTGGCGGGGGCATTACATAATCCAAATGGCATCCTGCGGAAAGCAAAAGTACCATAGGGACATGTAAATGTGGTTTTCTCCTGATCTTCTGGGGCGATGGCAATCTGATTGTACCCTGAATATCCGTCAAGAAAGCAATAGAATTCATGTCCCGCCAATCTGTCTAACATCTGGTCAATGAATGGTAGCGGAAAATGGTCATTTCTCGTGGCTTTATTCAGCTTTCTGTAGTCCATGCATACTCTCCATCCAGTCACCGTTCTTGTTGGAATCAGCTCGTTCTTTTCATTGGTAACCACAGTAATTCCTCCTTTCTTCGGCACACACTGCATAGGACTTACCCAACTGCTGTCTGAGATGGGGTAAATGATGCCAGCATCCAACCATTTGATGATTTCTTTCTTCACGACTTCCTTCATGATTGGATTGAGTCTCCGTTGATGTTCCACTGTGGGTTTGTACTCATCGTTCATCAGGATCTTGTGCATGCAAAATGATGGACTAATGCCTCGAATATCTGCTATAGTCCAGCCAATGGCTTTCTTGTGCTCTCGTAATACTCTCAGTAGCTTTTCTTCCTGCTCCAATGTTAGTGAAGAAGAAATAATAACAGGTAATTCAGAAGAGTTTCCAAGAAATGCATACCTGAGATGGCTCGGAAGTAACTTCAGCTCCAACTGTGGTGGTTCTTCAATCGAAGGCTTGATTCGATCTTTCTTTGGCAGTTCCAAGCTTTCAACTGGTGGTGTTGCTTTGAATCGGAATGGTTTGTCAAGGTAGTTGATACATTCCAGGATTTCAGCATCTAGCTCGCTGTCAGTCATGTTGGTGATGCAAGCTTCAAGTGTATCTGTGGGATTTGGCTCAGTATTTTGAACGATACTATCAACAACATCAACTCTGAAACATTCTTCTTCTTTTCATCGCTCGGAATATTTCATGGCTTTGAAAACATTAAAGGTCACTTCTTGGTCCTGCACTTTCATGGTCAGTTCTCCTTTTTGCACATCAATCACAGTTTTACCTGTAGCTAAGAATGGTCTCCCAAGAATGATAGGTATTTCTTTATCTTCTTCCATGTCAAGGATGATGAAATCTGCTGGGATAATTAGTTTGTCGACTTTGACCAGCACATCTTCAACAACACCTCTTGGAAATGCGAGTGTTCGGTCAGCAAGTTGCAATGAAACTGAGGTAGGCATTGCTTCTGCAATCTGCAGTTTCCTGTAAATAGAGAAAGACATCAAGTTACTCCAATGGTGCATGGGACAGTGAAACTGCTAGGATCTTTCAACTTCGGGGGAAGTTTCCTCTGAATGATGGCGCTGCATTCTTCCGTTAATGCTACTGTTTCGTAGTCTCCCAATCTTCGTTTTCGTGAAAGAATGTCTTTCATGAATTTTACATAGCTGGGCATTTCTTCCAAGGCTTCTGCAAATGGAATGTTGATGTGAAGCTTTTTGAACACCTCCAGGAATCGAGCAAACTGCTTGTCCAGTTTGTTTTTCTGAAGACGTTGAGGAAAAGGTGGAGGTGGAATGATCTGTTCTTTTTCCTTTGCTTCTTTTTCCTCCATCTGTGGAACTGCATCTTTTGGAACTTCCTCAATTGTTGCTTTGATTCCAACATCTTTATTGATCTCAGTACCGCTTTTTAAGGTAATAGCTTGACATTGCTCCTTCCCTCGGTTCCTTGGATTTGGTTCTGTGTTGCTGGGAAGATTACCTGGCGGTCTGTAACTCTGAGCGTTGGCCAGTTGTCCGATTTGATTCTCCAGTGCTTTGATGGAAGCTGATTGGCTCTGAAACATAGCATCGTACTTTTTTAACTGATTCAACACTTCTATTATTCCTGGTTCATTTATCTGTTCTTGGCCTTTGTTCTGTTGCTGGAATCCAGGTGGTGGATAGTTCTGCTGTTGGAATCCTGGTGGTGGATTGTTCTTTTGCCCTGAATTGTTGCTCCATGAAAAATTAGGATGATTCCTCCACCCTGGGTTGTAGGTGTTGGAATATGGATTGTTCCCCTGTCTGTTGAAATTGTTGACATAATTTACCGTCTCTTCAAGTTGGTTTGGTTCTGGTGCTCCTCCATATGGTGAACTTGTGGATCCAGTGGTAAGAGTCTCCATGAATTTGCATATCTGATCCAGCTTGGTGTTGACTGCTGTATTGGCTCCACTTTCATAAATTCCTGCAATTCTTTGGATCATACTCCTTTCTGTTGGCCACAAGGAATTATTGTTGGCCATTTCTTCGATTAGGTCCACAGGCTTGATCTCTCCTTTTGCCATTAAAGCTCCTCCAGCAGCAGCATCAATTGTGGTTCTCATTATTCCAGAAAGTCCATTATAGAATGTTTGGACTTGAAGCCATTTTGGAATCTCATGGTGAGGACATTTCCGGAGCAAATCTTTGTACCTTTCCCAAGCTTCGTAAAGAGTTTCTGAGTCTTGTTGCACAAAGGATGTGATGTCATTCCTCAGTTTTCCAGTTCTGGCTGGTGGAAAGTACTTTGCAAGAAATTTGGTGGCTAAAGTATTCCAAGTTGTGATGGAACCTGCTGGTAGTGAATGTAGCCAAGCTTTAGCTCTGTCCTTCAAGGAGTATGGGAAAACACGCAGTCTCATTGCTTCTTCAGCTTCTCGGTTGTAATTGAAAGTGCCGCAAACTTCCAGGAAGTTGCTGATGTGGGCATTGGGATCTTCAGTTGCATTTCCTCCAAACTGCACTGATTGCTGAATCATCTGGATGCATGTTTTGATGTCACCTGCATTTGCTGGTAAGGGAGAGGAGGAAGTACAATACAGGAAATGAGTCTGTCAACCACCGGAATGGTTCTGTCTCGAATGGGAATTGGTGGTGCAACCTCCAAAGGTTCAGGTTCCATGTTGACTAAAGCTTTTTGGCCTTCTCGCCTTTCCCTTCTCAACTGTCTGATGGTTCTTTCAATTTCCGGGTCAAGCGGTCGGAGTTCAAAGCTTCTGGTTCGTCTCATGTAGTTTCTGAAAACCTGAAACACAAGAAAACAACGACAATAAGTAAAAAGAAATTAGATATAAGTAAAGGTATCTAACCCTAAACTAATAGTAAAGATAAATAAGTCCCCGGCAACGGCGCCAAAAACTTGACCGGTGCTTACACACGCGTATAACGCAAGCGCACGTATCGTTCAAGTAGTATAAAAAGTATCGATCCCACGAGGACTTAATATCTAATCTATTAATTTTATGAGGTCAAATGATTACTAGTATCTAACAGGTTGTTTGATTGATTTGAAAAGGTGATGATTCTAAATTTAAAAACAAGTAAATTAAATTGTTCGAAAGTAGGTTTAAGAAAATTCAATATTAAAAACTATCTAGGGTTGTGATTTCTTTGCAATATCATTTTAAAGATGAAGTGGTTATCTTATAGTTGGGTAAAATATTGATTTATTAACCTGGAACACTAAATTATGTAAAAGCCTCTTCCGATGGTCAACTACAAATATCCAGTATAACCCAATTGAACCATATGTCTATGCCAACCAAATTACCTGGATTCATTAAGATTAAGTTCCAATTATGGCTACCCCCGCCCGACAGGTATATTCCTATCCTGTAAGGAAATCTATTAAAGGGTTATCTATCCTCAAGGAAGATCGTGGGCTATTGAGTCTAAGGTCTTAAACTTAAAATCCCTATGTCTAGTTCATTTTAAGTTTACCAGTTCAATTTTATTAATGGCCAGTTAATAAAAAGCATTAAGATTAAGACTCAATAAATAAACCTTTATATTACCCAAACTATAATTTAACCCCTTATAAACTGGTGATATTGGATTTCATCACAACCCCAGATAACTGGCTTAGTTACGACACATATTTACAAGTAGTAAAAAAATAAAAGACATAAAGTAAAATACTAAAAATTAAATACTGAAAAGTAAATTGTTGAAAAGTAAATAAAGTAAAAGTAAAAAGTAAAAAGTAAAAAGTAAAAAAAAAAAAAAAAAAAAAAAAGTAAATTACTGAAAGTAAATTGCTGAAGTAAATGCTGAAATTAAATAAAGTAAAAGTACAATAAAAGAAAATGTTGGGGTTAGAGGATCAACTTTTATTACTACTATTTTAGATATCTCCCTTAATATAATATATTAACTTTGCGTGATAATTACCAACCAGCCATATAGGCGGTATCCTGATTAAGTCAAAAATAATTAATTACCAACCGACCAACCAGGCGGTATCCATACTTAGTCAGGTTAAAACCAATTTATAATTAATTTCCAACCGGCCAATATAGCGGTATCCTCATTAAGTCAGGTTTTAAATAGTTTATATTTTATATTTATATTTAAGGGAGATTAATCTAGATAGCAATAAAAAGCTTTACCTTTTACCCCAGCAAGGGGGAGTTACCTCCTCATTGCTTGAAAAATAAAAACTGCAAAAGTAAAGAAAGAAAAGGTTGTGCGTAAAAGTAAATTGCGGAAAGTAAAACTGAAAAGTAAAGAAAAGAAAGTGCGAAAGCGGAAATTAATTACTGGAAGCTGTAAATAAAAAAACAAGATACAATCTTCTTTTTATTCATTAGGAATTTTCAAAGAAGAAAGTATGAATATTTACAAATGAAATGGCTTGGTATTTATAGGCAAAATTTTGCCTCCATCAAATCTTCAACCAAATCCATTATTAATTTCTCCACTAATTACTCCACCAAATCCATTATTAATTGCTCCACTAATTGCTTATCATGTTTGGTGGTGATTTGATAATTTTTATAATTTATTTATTAATTTATTTTTGCTTTGAAAATGATTGAAAATGACTTTAATAATTACACACACACACTTCTGGATGGTTCATCAATTTCGGTCATGAAATATTCAGAATTCGAAATTATTTTGTCTTTTAAAGTTGTATATCTTCGAGTCTTCTTTAATCTGGCACTTGAATCAGCTCAATCCGATATCGGAGTGAAAAGTTATGCCCAAAATACGACAGATGCGCAAAACTGGAATTTCCAAACGCACTTCGTTAAAACGCCCTTTCAAGTTTCCAATCTCCAAAATTAATATGTCAAGTCCAATTTTACCCTTATTTGACCCACATTTTCGTCCTAAATGATTTCATTGAGTCCCAATATTATTTTATCTGCAAAATAAACTAAAACACATCAAAACGTTCATCAAACCCGAGAAACTAAACAAAATATTAAGTAAAAGGGGCAGTAAATATTGATATATTTTCCGCTCATCACTACTCCAGTCCTCCCTCCAATCTATAAGTTTTTCTCGAAACTCAGCAAGCTCTTCCACGTCCAAAAAATAGCCACCCAATTGTGTGGCCTCCAAAGATGCCACACCAAAGCCAAAAATCAACGGCAAGACTACGCCTTGAGTGCACGGGTATTTTGCCCTTTGTTGCTAGCCTAGGCAAATACCTCAAAAACTTTTAAATCGAGGTTCCCTAGTCAATTAGACTTAAGGATCCTCAAATCAGTGGCTACTCTTAAACTTTAGAGTTGGCTCCTATATAAACCCAAGATATGAAAGGTTTGGTGTAGCAAATATGTGAAGAATCTTTGGGTTTATATAGTGCTCCAAAGATAACAAAATTAATTAAGAATGTGATGTGGGATAAAAGCTAATTTAATCTTAGCCATTGGATCTTAATTAGTGGTTTAATAAGATTATAAAACCCTAATAAGAGTTTGAGCCGAATTGGAATTCAAAAAAATAAAAAAAAATTACTATTCACGTTACTATTCATGTGAATTGTAATTTTTTTATTCCAATTCCCAAAGTTGCCCCCATCGTCATTCACAAATCCCTAAGCCACTATGGAACCTTATAAATGAACTGTTCAATAATTAAACACATTGAACCATTATGAACAATTCCTACAGCAATCATATATGCTGTTATATGTACTGTGCACTGTTAACCATTGATTTCGACTTTGTTTGTGTGTGACCCTTTGGGTTTCCCTCAAGTTGGACATGAAATGAATCGTGATAATTTATCGAACATAAATTATCCTTTGATCATATGGTCGTTCGATTTCAATTACCAATGTTGACATTCAGCAACATGCCAAGGCCCCTAAATCAGAAGGAAAGATAATATATACCCATTCTGTATGCGATTTACATATGATATGGTGCATCGCCTCACTGTATCCCCCACATATTGACCTAGGGTACGGAAAATTCTATCCATATTGTCAAAGGTATGATGTTGATAGTGTCATGAATCATGCTACCCAAGAATCTCACATGATTCTTCCATGTGGCCACACAGTCTCAAGCACTGATCACATATATCAACCCGCGAACTGGAATACTACTCTTATAAGAAAAATATTATCCGAGAGAGAGTGATGATTCTATGTTGTATCTTTACAAACTTATTGTGTTTCAACAAATGACCCAATCATACCCTTATGACCGGATCTTTTGAACTGGGGAAGGAGAATGTCAAAGATATTTGATCCACACATAAGATTGTAAAGACCTCAAGTCAAAGGACTAGTCATATAATCGATACATGAAAGTTCTCACAGACATATGGGATAAACACTCCATATGAAAACTTTCGATGGTCAGTTCGATGGACATGAGTAACTCATGCATCCATGTGATACACCAAGCGGACGGATCTCCGCTGGTAGCCTATGAGATCGGCTACCCCACTTAAGGACGAATCATATCATCATGCTAGTCTCTCTGCTTTGTGAATGCCCAGATTATTCACAAAACTATGACTAGGAACATTTAGAGTAATGATTCTCATAAGGCGTGGAAGCCATCGTCTTATTACTCCAAGGGCTTTATTACAGTGTTGATGATTCATATAAGTTATTTAAGACACGTATAATAAAGATTGTCGTTTATTAATTAATGAAAATATTACAAACATGTACATATAGCCCATCCACAAGTTGGTATAGGGCATATCCCTAACAATCATCCCACTTGCACTATAGCCAACTAGTATGAATCTGGACACCATACTCTAAGGTGTGCCTATCATGCTTTTTTTGAGTCATCCATTTAGTCAGAGAATCTGAAAGATGATCTTCTATGGGTATTTTCTCTATAATAACTTTTTTCTCTCAACAATCTCCCTGATGAGATGAAATCGTCTGAGAGTACATGCTTGGATTTATGGTGGACCTTGGTTCCTTTGATGAGCAATGGTGCCCGTGTGGTCACAGTACATCGTGACGCCATTCTTTATCGCGGGAAGCACTTTCAGCTCCGTGATGAACTTCCTTATCTAGACTGTTTATTTTGCTGCCTCAGATGCTGTAATATACTCGGTTTCAGTGGTGGAGTCCTCTATAGTTGACTGCTTTGAGCTTTTCCAACACAGCACTGGCATTTAAAGTAAACAGATATCTTGTTTGCGATCTGTTGTCATCCCTATCGGTCTGAAAGATCGCATCACAGTAACCAATGACTTTATCTCATAAAAATCTCCGTATCTAAAACTCATCCTTAGTTCTTCTCAGATACTTGAGGATTGTTTTGACAGCTGCCAATGTTGCTCACCAGGATTTTCCTGATACCTGCTCGTTATGCTAAGAGCATAAGAGACATCAGGTCTTGTACATAGCATGGCGTACATGATCGATCCTATTGCTGAAGCATAAGGGATCCTATTGCTGAAGCATAAGGGATCCTACTCATACGCTCTCTATCTGAAGGAGTATGTGGACATTGCTCCTTAGATAATTTGATTCCATGACAAATAGGTAAATTACCTCTTTTGGAATCGTCCTTTTTGAATCTTTTCAAAACTTTATCTATGTACGTAGATTGAGAAAGTCCTAACAACCTCTTAGATCTATTACGGTAGATCTTAATGCGGAGGATGTAGGCTGCTTCTCCCAAATCTTTCATTGAGAAATTCTGAGATAACCATTGCTTGGTGGCTTGCATCATGGGAATATCATTCCCGATAATTAATATGTCATCGACATATAATACAAGAAATACAATAGCACTCCCACTACTTTTCCTGTAAACACAAGGCTCGTCTACATTTTTGATGAAGTCAAATTCTTTGATTGTCTCATCAAATCTTATATTCCAACTTCTAGAGGCTTGCTTGAGTCCATAAATGGAAGGTTTAAGCTTGCATACTTTATTATGATCATCCATAGATGCAAACCCCTCAGGTTGTGTCATATAGACTTCCTCTATGAGGTTCCCATTAAGGAAAGTTGTTTTGACATCCATCTGCCAAATCTCATAATCAAAGTGTGCAGCTAGTGCCAGTAAAATTCGAATGGACTTTATCATTGCAACATGCGAGAAGGTTTCGTCATAGTCAATTCCTTGGATTTGTCTATAACCTTTCGCCACCAACCTAGCCTTATAGGTTTTGATGTTGCCTTCTGCATCGATTTTACGCTTGTAAATCCACTTCCAGCCTATAGGTTTTATCCATTCAGGTGCATCTACCAAGTCTCAGACTTGATTATGATACATAGAGTCTATTTTGGATTTCATGGCCTCAAGCCACTTGACAGAATCAATGTCACGCATTGCTTCGTCATAACTGGTGGGATTGTCATTATCAATGACCTGATCATTTCCTCATCAATATGGAAACCATATCTTTCAGGCTCATGTCTTTCTCTACCATACCTTCTGAGTTCATAACCTTGTGGTTGTTCCGTCGCTGCCCTTTTGAGGGGCCTGGGGTTTAGTTCTATGTTAGTTTGTTCTTCTCGTACCTCATCAAGGTCAAGTCTACTCCCATTATATTTCTTGAGAAGGAATTCATTCTCTAGAAATTTAACATTTCGTGAGATAAATGTTAGTTGTTCATTTGGGACGTAGAACACGTATGCACTTGAGTTCAAGGCATATCCTACAAACTTACATTTAACTGCCCTATCATCCAATTTGTTAGTTTGTGTGAGCTTGACATATGCGTCACATCCCAAACTCTTAGATAACTAAGACTATGACATTTCCCAGACCATAACTAATATGGTGTTTGACTAACAGTCTTGGAAGGAACTTGGTTTAGTAGTACTGTTGCAGTTTCTAAAGCTAGACCCCAAAAATGAAAGAGGTAGATCCGTGCCTGACATCATTGATCGGACCATATCTAATAATGTACGATTTCTCCTTTCGGAGACCTCATTATGCTGTGGAGTTCCCGGAGGAGTCCACTGGGAAACAATGCCATTTTCTCTCAAGTAATCTTGAAATTCGTTGCTTAAGTATTCACCACCTCGGTCAGACCTTAGTGACTTAATACTTTTATTATGCTGGTTTTCTACTTCAGCCTTGAAGTCTTTGAATTTCTCAAAAGGCTGCAGATTTGTACCGAAAGGTACACATACCCATATCGCGAATGATCATCGATAAAGGTAATGAAGTAGGAGAACCCACCTCTAGCGATGACTTACATTGGTCCGCATACATCAGAGTGTATGAGTTCTAATGTCTCCGCTGCACGCTGACATTTACCTTTGAAGGGTAATTTGGTCATTTTACCAAGTAAACAAGACTCACAAGTTCCATAAGTTTATATTTGAAGGGTTTGAAATACCCATCCTTATGTAGCTTAGTTAATCTTGTTTCATTGATATGACCTAAGCGACTGTGCCATAGATGTGATTCATTGAGATTATTCGAGTTAACGTTGTATATATTAGAGGTTGAACATTCTTTGTTAGTTTGTAAGACATAGATACCATTATTCAAAATACCATCTCATATTTTATTTCATTGAAATAAATAGAACATTCATTACAACTTATTAGGCATGAAAAACTTTATTACATAAAGAAGAAATTGAAATGATGTTCTTTACTAGAGAAGATACATAAACACAATCTTCTAAGTCTAAAACTAAACCATTCGGCAAAACTAATGAATAAGTCCCCACGCACAATGCATCAATTTTGCTCCATTACCCATGCGTAAGTCAACCTCCCCATGACAAAGAGTCTCCTACTGTTTCTCAGGCCCTGCACATTGTTACACAAGTGAGTCCCATAACCGGTGTCAAGCACCTAAGTAGAAGGTTCAGAGTTTTGAGAATATAGTTCAATCATAAACAACATACCTGAAGCATTGGGCTTCTTGGCCTCTTGGGCTTCCCGAGCTTCCTTGGCTTTCAAGGATCTTCAGTCTTTCTTCCAATGACTCTTCTTTCCACAAAAGAAACATTTCCCCTTTCCATTTTTCTTCTCCACCTTACCATTGGGCTTTAGGTGATATGGAGCCTTGGCCTTGGCCTTATTTTTTTTTGGGCTTCAGGTCCGTACCCGTAAGCATGACGGAGGTTTTAAGCTCCGGTTTCAAGTCCTTCTCTGTTTGCTTTATCAGATTGTACAATTATGCTAAAGTAGCTTTGTTATCAGACAGATGAAACTGCATAATAAAGTTAGAGAATTCTTTTGGTAAGGATTGAAGAATTATATCGTGACCTATCTCATGATCCATGATGAACCCGAGGTTGGCCAATTTTTCAATGTGGCCAATCATCTTAAGCATATGTCCACTAACAGACCCTTCATTATACCTTTTTTGGAATAAGACACATGACACTTGGAATCTCACGGTATGAACGGAAGTTGCATACAACTCCTTCAAGTGAAAGATGATGGTTTGAGCATCCATATCTTCGTGAGCTTTCTGAAGTTCGTCCGATATAGAGCCATGCATTATGCAAACTGCTTGCTCATCATCATCGAAATATTTCTTCCAAGCATCAAATGTATCTTGGTCAGCATCTTCTTCAGGTTCGGGGGAAATGGTCTTTCAAAAACATAGAAAATCTTTTCTTTTCATAAGACAATTTTAAGGTTTCTAAACCAGTCATTGTAGTTGTCCCCTTTGAGCTTATGCTCATCAAAGATGGAACGAAGTGATACTCTGTTTGCCATTTGAATGTTTTTGAAATATTTTAACCCACCTGTTAAGAGAAAATATTAAAATTAGGAATATGTTTTCATTAATGTTTCATAATAACATTGCTTTTAATATTATGAAGTTGCTCCCACTCAATTTTTTTAAAATTTTAAGCAAATCTCATCAACCCCAATATGATGGATTTCTTGTGGGCAAGGATCCCATTATCATCATTTCATAACTCCGACTAGGGTCGGTCGTTATAAAATACTATAATTAGGTAGGTTCCCAACCAATTTATGATAAAAATCACAATTCCTTGATCATTGGGTTGGGCAATCAAACATGCCATAACTTATGCTAGTCCTTGTGGACACCAAATCTTTGCCACTAAGTTATAAGACCACGCCTAAGGGTCGCTGTGTCTTATGACTCATAAAAGTCAAACCATTGTCAATAGTACGATTTAGGGACAAATTGGTATTGGTCAGTCTGGTAAAGCCTAGTCCTGCCAATACAGTTTAATCCCTTTGGGTCTATACTTTACAATGGGAGGCAAATTTTAGACTTAAATTATTATTGAGGATTTTAGCAAGTTTAAGTGAATAACTGTCAAATGGATTCCTCCATTGAAAATTCCCAAGAGGGAGCGAACTCTCTTAAATACCCTTACCTCTTAGGCTCTTATTGCCTTGGTGACATGAATAAACAATAGATCCTCCAAATTAGTCCAACACTTTAAATATGCTTTAAGTTAAGCTTTGAGTAAATGATTATCTAGATGTCTTCACAGCTTTTCCTTTTGGCTATAAAAAGGTAGTGAGTGAAGGAAGACACCAAATCATTATCTAACTATAGTAATACCTTTGGTTAAATTAACTTTAGTTTGGAAGAAATTTTATTAACCCCTTGGTCCCAACCCACTTGTATCTTTTATAATGTCTTTTATTATAAACAAGTGATTTATATTTATTAGCCTTAAAGGTAATAAATCTCTAAGTTCATCACGGAATAATTATTAGCTAATGGATAAACAATACACTCTCTATTTCTTAGAAAGTCTCTAGATGCTTGTACCCTAAAATAATTATTCCATTTCTAATCATACATAGAATCATCAAGCATATGAGTTTTAATATGTTGGAATTATTTTAGGCATTAAATAACTTTGATTAATATTTAATTATGATATTGTATTTTATTTTATTCAAATAAATTTACTATAAATTTTTCTGCAGACGTGTGAAATTTAAATGCAATTTCACAATTCAAATCTTGACCAAATCATGCAAAACTTGTGCCTAAAATTACGTTCAGGGTGTTATCATTCCAACAAGATTTTAAACACCCAATTTTGAGTTCAAACGAGTGAGAACTAATCAAAACAAAAACGGCGCGCTGATACCACTGTTGGGAAGCGGCCGCGAGTGTGCAGCGGAAAATAAAAAAAATTATGCCGCTTTCCCTTTGCCCAATACCCATTTATTTTGATTATTCTACAAGGCTAGGCATGGTACTGTATATTCTAAGCATAAAACTCATAAAACATGCAAAGAACATAAACCTAAACATGCTAACTATCATAAGAACTCTAAATAAAATAAAGAAAGAAAAAGACTTACTTGAACCATAGACTCCTCTAGTCCTCCCTCCAATCTACAAGCTTTTCTCGAACTCCGCAAGCTCTTCCACGTTCCAAAGAGCCACCCAAGTGTGTGGCCTCCAAAGATGCACACACCAAAGCCAAACTCAACGGCAAGACTACGCCTTGAGTGCACGGGTATTTTGCCATTGGTGCTAGCCTAGGCAAATACCTCAAAACTTTTAACTCGATGTTCCTCTAGTCAATTACACTTAAGGATCCTCAAAATCAGTGGCTTACTCTTAAACTTTAGAGTTGCTCACTTATATAAACCCAAGATATGAAATGTTTGGTGTAGCAAATTTGTGAAGAATTCTTTGGGTTTATATAGTGCTCCAAAGACAACAAAATTAATTAAGAATCCGATGTGGGATAAAATCTAATTTAATCATAGCCATTGGATCTTAATTTAGTGGTTTAATGAGATTATAAAACCCTAATAAGAGTTTGGGCCGAATTGGAATTCAAAAAAAATAAAAAAAAATATTACAATTAACATGAATATTAGTATTTTTTTTTTATTCCAATTCCCAAAGTGCCCCCATCGCCATTCACCAATCCCTAAGCCACTATGGAACCTCAAAAATGATATGTTCAATAATTAAACACATTGAACCATTTATGAAAAATTCCTACATCAATCATATATGCTGTTATATTTATACTGTGCACTGTTAACCATTGATTTCGACTTTGTTGTCTGTGACCTTTTGGATTCCCCTCAAGTTGGACATGAAATGAATCGTGATAATTTAATCAAACATAAATTATCCTCCGATCAGATGGTCGTTCGATTTCAATGACCAAGGTTGACATCTAGCAACATGCCAAGGCCCCCAAATGAGAAGGAAATATATATATACCCATTCTGTATGCGATTTACATATGATACGGTCCATCGCCTCATTGTATCCCCACCCATTGACCTACTGCACGGAAAATGTCTACCCATATGGTCAAATGTATGATTTTGACAGTGTCATGAATCATGCTAACCCAAGAATCTCACATGATTCTTCCGTTGTGGCACAGTCTCAAGCACTGATCACACATATCAACCCGCGAACTGGAATACTACTCTAATAAGAAAATATTATTCGAGAGAGTGGCAATTATCTGTTGTACCTTTACAAACTTCATGTGTTTCAAAAAATGACCCTATCATACCCTTATGATCGGATCTTTTGAACTGGGGAAGGAGAATGTCAAATTTATTTGATCCACACATAAGATTGTAAAGACCTCAAGTCAAAGGACTAGTCATATAATCGATACATGAAAGTTATCACAGACACATAGGATAAACACTCCATATGAAAACTTTCGGCGGTCAGTTCGATGGACACGAGCAACTCATGCATCAATGTGATACACCAAGTGGACGGATCTCCGCTAGTAGCCTATGAGATCGGCTACCCCACTTAAGGGCAGATCATATCATCATGCT
>SKCR01045926.1:0-46727 GCA_019454045.1 Zanthoxylum bungeanum
ATGGAAATATGATTGAAAATTAATTGCTTTCACGAAGAATCCAAAAGCTGCTTTGTAGAATTACTAGAATCGCCATCATTTTACCACTTTTGATACAAAAAATCTTAATTTAATCTTTTTGAATCTCATCATTAAGAAAAAGAAAAAAAGTAACAATAATAAATCAAAAAAAAATGACACTTTTTTAAAGAATTAATAAAGCTACAAAAAGGGACAATTTTTTTTTGTTCGTTAATTATATAATTTATTAAATCTTAATTATAATTGGAAATGAGACAATTATAAAATTTAGGAATTAATAATAATAAACAGAGAGTTAAATCATATAAAATATTTATTTTAAAGATAAAATTCAAAAGAATATATATCTAAATTTACCGATTAAATTAAGAAAATTAAATAAATTATATTGTCACTGAACCTTTTAGTCTTAGGTGTCCTCCTCCCTATCTACAAGATTAATTTATTCTGTTTGCAAGATTTGAAAACATTAATTTATCAAATAATTGAATTTGAGAGTAGCATAAATTTATTGATTGGCGAATTGTGTCAAAAAAACTATTTTGGAATAATATATAAATTTAAAGTAATCTCCTGGGTCAATCTTGAAGTTAATGAAATTGAATTGTAAATATGATTTTCAACTAATTAAACTTTACCAATTAAATTATTATTGCGAACTTGTGTAACTTAGTGGGTGCTTTTGCTCAAAATCTTTTGGAATAGTGGACATAATTAATACTTTAGTTCTTTTTCTTTTTTTTTAATTTACGTAAAAAAAATTAATAAATTTCATTGACCAGTCCATGAAATTTTTTTTTTGTCATTATTTAATTAATATGGATGCAGTTCGAATTCGGTCATATAAAAGAAAGAGAGATTTAATTTTCATGATTCAATTAGGTATGGATACCAGGGTTGGCTACCGGTCTGTGTCGGTTCTCGATCTCACAGATGTGGAATCGGAGCCGGAACCAAACCGAAACCGAACGGTTCTAGTTCCATTCCGGTTTTTTTAAAAATTTTAATAATGATTTTTAAAATAAAAAAAATAAATTTGAAACGGTTCCGCCATTGAACCGTTGGAACCGAACGGTTCTGATTCGAAACCCAGCGATTCGATTTCGGTTCAGTTAGGGGGAATCCTAAATGAACCGAAATATTACGGTTCCGGTTTCAGAACCGGAACCGGGACCATCCGGTTCCAACCGATTCGATTCCGGTTTCGAACCGGAACCGTGGCTGGGCCTAATGGACACTTTGATTTGGTTTGGTTTGGTTTTTTGAAAAATTTGAACTGAATCAAACATGATCGTTTCACATGAACTGACTGAATTGAACCCAAATTTTGGTTTGACCAATTTAAACCAAACCTAACCAATACCCAATCCTAGATGCAATGCTTTAAAAAGAAATGGCATCTATATGTATTACAATACAAGAAAATTGAAGATTACCGACTGAATATTTGATCGGCAATAAAAAAAAATCAGTTGGTAATCCTAATTACCGACCGAATATTTCGGTCAGTATTTGACACATCGGTGATAAACTACAGATCAAATATTGTCTGTAACTTACTGACCGATCGAATAAATAAATAAATAAATAATTAGATTTACCGACCAAATTGTAATCATGAGTGACCCCACACTTGGGCCTTAGTACCAAAGACTCATTTTGCATGGATTATTAATGTAAAAAAAATTCAAAAAAATTACACGATAAAATATTAATACTTTGACTACATCCGCACGAAAAAGTTCATACAGACATCCACATAGGAGAAAAATTAATAATATTGTGTCCGAGTTGCACTTGCTAGTCTCATTGTAACATGACCCTCTCTTTTGGTTGATAATCCATGACCCTAGGACCAAAAAAAAAAAAAAAAAAAAAAAAAAAAAAGCCAAATTAGCTTGTGGAAATTTCCTAATAAAGTTGGTGACTTGGAAGGAAATGTGTGGTAGTTAATTATCAGTTAATCTCTATTCTTAAAATAATAAAAAAGTTAAAGAACATCATTATTGGGTTCCTACGCAACAATGAAATTATGTTATGTGATCTTCATTCATAATGCATGATGACCATCACCGGGTCCCGTATCGATAAGGGTCTTCTCTTTTCCTAACTTGTGATTTTGTTAAAGGAACAATCTACTATAAAAAAATTAAAAAAAATAAAAATAAATAAAAAATAAAAAAGTGTAATGAAAAGTGCTTATGATATCAAATTGCTTTCTATGTAATTGAAACTTGTACAGCTTCTCACACCTAAGCCCATTTCTTATTTGACACACAGGACATATTGCAAATATATAATAAAAAGTGTTTGAGAAGTTGGAGGCAGCACCGGCTATATATATAATAAGCCCATTTCTTATTTGACATGTGTGACATATTGCAAATTTATAATAAAAAGTGTTTGAGAAGTTGGAGGACACACTGGCTATAAATATATATATATATATATATATATATATATAATATAAGAAATTAATCATAAATAAACCTCCCTCATAGTGAATTTGTTTGGTTAGTAGGGAGCCAAATGCAACTCAGCAAGAAGACAAGAAAATCACGGAGACAAGGATTTACGTGGTTCGGTGAAGAGTGGCTCCAACCTACGTCCACGTGAGAAAGGGGGTGAATTTTAATATTGTTCGGGGTCGAGACCGGACCAGAGCTATAAGTGGAGTAGTGAGTTTACAGAGAGTTTACAACATTCGGGTCGTATACTAGCCCGTTACAATTCTCTCAATGGTCAAATAACCGACCAATTTTCTCTTTATCACTAGGTTTATGGTTCTTGATTTATCTCTAAGTGTTGAATTGACAATTTCTCCTCTTTAAATTTGAGACTTTAACTCATTTATTTAGGCTTCCAAATCTACAATTTCACCGCCCATGACGTCAGCTCATGTCACTGTTATCATTACAGTAAAAACTCTCCTCAACTACCCACAATTCGGCCAATCAAATTAGCCATTTTTCGTGTTACTGCACTGGCCTATGGCGGCCTCTAACGGCTCTTCTATGCCACCTTCATGCCACAACAATGCCCTATGGCGGCTGACAGAGACTACTTCCAATGAAAAATTGTTGCTTCTTCCACAATCATCATTAGCCTTCTAGAAGGATGTCATCTCACTTTAGCGCACACGTCACTTGACACAAGCACATATTGACATGTGATCCTATCTTCATTCCTCGGGTCGGCATACCAAGATGGATGATATTGGTCAAAACTCACACTGAATTTTCGACCAGGTTAGGTTGTTAAGCATGGAACCTCTTGGGTCGGCTTCCATAAATACTCAAATGAAACCAAATACAGTACTTCTTCTCTAGGTCGGGTCGGTATCCTAACTTACTTTATTATCAACATACTCAGCCCTTATATGAATCCCTCCGTGTATTGGGGTCGGGTCATTCTGTCAAATTTCGTCCATCTCTCCGAGCCCTTAAGCCTCTTTATCCATTTGTAGCTAAGTATGATATGATACCCATTCCACCCTTCGGTATCCAAGCCTTCCTCAGGGTAAAAAACCACCATCAACATCTGTATCACAGTTCTCAACGAGTTTGCGAGTCGATGTCGGGAACTTTATAAAAATGGTGGTACAAACCGACCCAATGTCCTCAGATTGTGGCTTCTTTCTAATGATCACACAACTATACTTCCGGGTCAAGTTGATGCATATATTGCAAAAGATTAACTTTTTGTAACGATTGTCTTTCTTTCACTGCCAGCCGAAAAGGCTTTTCTAGGGTTTCTGAATCGTCCCTAGAAAGATGTGAAGGCATAATAGTCTTCCTTAAATGCCCATCAAATCCATCAAATCATCTTATGCTTTGTCTCTCCAATGTGCCAAGTGTCATCCAATGGTTATGATTTACCACACACGTGTCATCAATCCTCTATTCTTGCTTCAATCTGACGATCAAAATCAGCATGAGCAGCATTTTTAAAGGTCATTTCTGTTCTTTTCCTTACTTTTGCTACTTTCATCTCCCTCTCAAGTGGCTCTTGGATTCCCTGCAACCTCTGCAACTCTCGTGCTTCTCCAACAACTTTAAGTTTTCTTTCTCCATCACTAACCTCTAATACTGCATGCAAGTACTGTTGGGGTTGGTGCTCAGAGCGCCAATCCGGGCCGTATTTATGTCTGATTCATGAATACGAACATCCCCTTATTCCATAATATTACTTTTATGGTTGCACCTCTTGTTCTTATATACGTATTCGATCTGATTACGATTAGATTGAAACTAAATGTGGTTTAGTGATATGTATATATTAGACAAAGGCCCGATAATATATAATGCAGTACACAGTTACAAAGTTAGTTTGTAATTGACATTGGGAAGTGTCACTGCTATATGTATATTATCAAACATAGTTCCTGGTCAAGATTTGCTAACACGGGTCGGTTAGTCAAATCCGTTGAGACCAGTACATGTCGTATATCGAGACTTGGTTCGATGGTTTATCCCAATGAACCATGAGTCTATGGAGACTCGTATAGACGTGTAGGTGTTTATAGTGGATAAACACTGACGGCTCACCGAAGATTCTTAATGGATGGTACGCCAATGTCAATAAGAATCTTCTCGGGTGAGTTGAGTAGCATAATGGTCCTTCGACTTGAGACACCACTGTGGATGTATGAGACATCCTCCACACTTAGATGGCAGTCACGTCACCTGTGACGGAGGGATTATACGTATGCAATGACCTCGACCTGTATGATTCAGCTAGTTTATCCGTGATCGTCATAATCTACGGGTGGATAGATTATGGACATGAAATTGGATTTCATGACGGATATACCTGAATCTAGAGAGTCTCAATAATGAAATATACTCGTAGAGCACTAGAGCAACATTTATGAATAATGATGATTATTTATAAATCGTTTAATCGTTAAACGAAAAATACATGCGAACGGGCCGAACCGTCATTTCCTAATTAATGTGTATTGTATTTAATATATGATATATTAAATACACATTAATAAATAGTCAAATAAAGGTATTTGACATATATCATCAATATATGTATTTGAGATATTTAAAGTAAATGTTGACGGCGGATTTTGGTCTCAGGGTATATATTGGAATATCACTCCCGAGGAAATCCTCCTTCAACTGTAAATTTGTTTGGTTATGGGGGACCAAAGGCAAACTTAGCAGAAAAACAGATAAATACACCAATCAACAAGGAGATTTTAACGTGGTTCGGTGGATTTGGATCCGACCTACGCCCACGGGCACAAACAAGATGATATTTTATATTCAAAATGCGCTTCTCAAACCGTTCTTTGTGTTTTACAAGTTAGAGCTTGGTGATTCTGATCTCCACTCTACCTTGCTCTCAACTTGTTCCTCATTCTCTCTTTTTTGTTGTCTTCTTCTCTTCACTCTACCCTCCTATTTATAATGGGTGAAGAAATCATATTCCTATTTGTACAAGAATTTCCTAGTTGAAACAATTTCATTTCCCATAAGGATTCCTAGTCAAAACTGTTCCCTTTCCCATAAGGATTCCTAGTCAAAACTATTCCCTTTTTCCATAAGGATTCCTAGTCAAAAACTACATTTACTTCCTTATCATACTAGGACATTGACTTACTAGTTTACCTCATGAAAGTAGGATAACTTATTATCTTATCTCATATGGATAGAATGCCTTATTTCCCGATCATGTCTTGCCCTATGCTCGGTCTTCATGTGGTCGGTCATGATGGTCATTTGTGCTGAGAATGCTGCTACCGATCTGATAGTGCTCGGTCATCCGAACCAAAAAGTGGTCGGTTATCGGATCATAAAGTTCTCGGCCACTCACTCATGTGGTCGGGTCGGTATTAATGATCTTTGACCAAGGAGGAAAATTACCCTTTTGCCCCTGTCGTGCTGTCTTAAATACCATAGTGCCTAAAAACACCATCAACAGTAAATATAATACATATATTTGATATATTTGTATTTAATTATTTAATTAATTATTTAATTGTTAAATGATTAATATAATTAAAATATAAATATATCACCAAATGATAAAGTTAGGAAATGATTATAAGTTGCAATTGTTGACTTATACAAAAGGAAAAGGTTGTCAAATTGATTTTGACTTCTTAAGATATTTGTTCAAAATTGTTTGAAAAATAAAAATATCTTTTTCCTTTATTTTCTTTTAATTTCGGCCAATACACTTAATATATAAGAGATATATTTTTCTTAGTTGCATTTGTTGACTTAATTAAATATCTATAAAGTGTTATTAAGATATTTATCAAGTTGATTAAATGTAAAGTGAAATGAAAATGAAATTACAAAACTTGTATTTGCCTTTGGAATTTCGGCCAAGGCAAGTTGGAAACAAGTATATATTGTTTTTCATTTCATTTCATTCTTAACCTAATACACTTTAAAGAAAACTCCATTAAAGTAAGCAAAGGATGCTAGAGAGAAAAGAAAGGAAAAATCAAGAAAAGCTTGGAAAATAGTAAGTATTTCCAACCTTCCATTAGAGAGTAATTTGTTCCTCTTGTTGTGGGCAACATCTTGTGATGTTCTTGAGTTTTTTTTCTATTCTTTATTCTTGTGTTTTGATGGATAAAAGTTTGGTGAAAGTGTAGAGCATGTATAATGGAGGAAGTGTGACTAGTGTAGTTATAAGTATTCTTTTAAGGTTTTGGAAACCATGTTGCTAATCTAGAGTTGTTGACCCACTCTTAGATGACCTAGATTTGATCTTGAGTTGTTTCATTGTGTGAGACTTTGATTGGGAAGGAAGAAACATGATTGAAGTAGTTGATTTAACCAATTTGGTCTAATTTGTCCAATTTGAAGAAAGAAATTGAAAAATTAGGGTTCATGACCAATTCAAAATTTGGGGGTTTTCATATATGTTGTGTATTTGGATGTGTATATGATGCATATAAAGTTTCATGTTCATTAGATTACATCTTGATGTGTTTTGATGCATGAAATGACAAAGTGCACAAAGGGGTCCAATTGGTGCATTCGGCCAAAGTGGGAAAATTTGGGGATTTGGTTGCTTTTGGTGTTTTGATGTTTTGAACATGCTAAGTTCATCTTAGAAATGATTTAGAATCATTCAAAATTGATTAGATCAATTTCGGACTAAAATGGACAAAATACTAAAGTAAGGGTAATTTGGTAAATTCACTTAAATATGATTTATTTGAATTTTATTTCATAATTTGATTATTGGATAATTAAATAAATATGTTTATTTAATTAATCCGAGAAAAAGTTTTGAAATCGGAAGATTCGATCTTCCGCCGCTTCCGCTGCGTTACCGGATTTAGCCCCTAAAACCCCTTCAAAATGGTATCAGAGCGAGTCTGATTCTAGGCCTCCATAAATGATTAGCTTATTTTATTCAATGTTTAATCATGTTTTCTTGACTTTATACATGAATGTTATAATCTAATTTGATTAGATTTAGGGTGTATGACACTTTATGAAATATCCCCGTTAATAAGGTCTTATAGTAACTGGTATTTGGAATACTTGTTTCTTGGTCCGTCTTGTCAATACGGTTTATAAATATCTTTTCGTTGACTACATCCGAGACCGTGCCTCTGCTGTGAGGATGTAGCTGATAGAAATTTTTTTATGCCGAATGTATATTAGATACTAGATAAATTCAAGCGAAAGCGGAATCCTGAACGTGCCCTAGCTGTCAGGGTTACGCAAGTAACTTGAGTTTATCATTGACAAGTTTAACCTTGGTACGTCTCCTTGTGGGCCTGCCTTCGCAGCGACAACGAGAGAAACGGCCAGGACCGGAACCTTGGAGTCACTAGTGAGTGATTGACAATTAGTTGTCTACCTGTGAATATACGTAGGCGAGACCGTGCCTCTGCTGTGAGTCGAAATATATTCATGGGGTCCTCTTCCCATTATAGAATTCGATTTAATTATTGAATTCTCGTTTTCCGTTGGGGATTACGGCATTACGTAAAATAGTGGGAGACACTGCTAAGTTTAAAATATTCCATAACTTAGGCAGTGTATGTTATTATGGAAATTGCCGCTTGTTTGTTTCCTTATTCTATTGTTTATATAGAATTAAACTTTTATTTACTGCACACATATTATGATATGTTATCTGACTAGACTCTTGGTTGCAGTTATTCTAGAATAGGTTCTAGATACTACTAGACTAGGATATTATTAGATTGGTCTAAACCATCGGGAACTATTGTTCCGATTTTCTTAAAAAATAAAGATGGTTAGTGACTTAGTTTCTAAGTCATGATAGATAATCTAGATAGATATCCCTTTAGGATATAATACTTTAGAGATAATAGTTTCTTATGCAGTAAGAATTGACTTGAATTAGTTCATGTCTCGAGATTCTTGACTGGCATTTAGAAAGCCCTATTAGGTATTTGTTTATCTAGTAATGACGTTTCTAAGCTTTAATTACCTTTAGAGGTAATGTGTCTGACACAATTTGGTAATCAGTTATTTACAATTGTTGTGAATAGTTGAATGCAAATAGTAAAGCTAAAAAGAAAGGAGATGCGTATATTTGTGTATAGAAAATATTGATTTTCATAATACTACAACTATAGGTATTGGATACCAGATCTCCCGTCTAGTTATTTGAAATATTGGTTAACGATGTTTTGATATTTGATATCGGAACTTGCGACTATTGGATAGTCACTTGTTCTTTATAAACAATTGTTACATTTATATTTTAAAATAACTAGTAGTGTCATTGATTTAGAGATAAACATTAAGAAAAATTATTCGGTAAAGTAAATATTTAGAACGGTGCTTTATGAATTAATCACTTAAGTATGGATGCTTATTCCGTATGGTAAAGGATGGTTTGATACTAGATCACACCACACATCCTTATCCATTTAATGAATATTGTATTCAGGAAAGTGATTAAGATTTCATTTAACCAATGATTGTCATTGGACCACCAGATTTATTTAACTGATACATTGGATGTATGTAGTTTATAAATAATAATTGCTTAAGGTAGTTTTCTTTACTTCGTAACTTAGTTGATGAATTGTCATAACTTAGTTATGTGTTTCTGAAAGAACACATATTGAAAGTCTTGAAAGTATCAAGTACTTTCAATCCGTTCTGATGAAACGTAGATTGAACATTTTTGACTTGTTCAAATATATTCAATCTAAAGGTTTAGAGAATTCTATCCTCAAAATTCATAACATGTCTTTGAACTGTTCAAAGATCTTTGATACGATCAAACGTATGAATTTAAAGCAATTAGTTCTAAGGTTATTTAGTGAATATGATTCATATTCAATATTGTTCTTCCACGATTCCATCTTGATGGAATTGAGTAGTGGGAGCAATCGAATCTTATATGATTTGATTCGTTTGATATTGAAAGTTACCGAATTAGTTTCAATACTCTTGGGGTTATACTCCAGTAACACTAATTCATCTCTTTAATTAATGTTCCATTATTTTCTACAGTTGCATATATGATATGTATAGGTAGAAAATTTGAATCTTGAAAAGTTTGAGATTTCAATCTTTCTTTTATATAATAGTTATATAATGGAAATTACTTACACCTCGGAGGTATAAGTAAAAGTTTATCGTTTATTCTGTTTAATAGAATATTGTATTCTATTTTAATAGAATATCTTTCCTACGATCCTAAGTAATAAAATTGTTTTATTACTTGGTGTGTAACATCTGATGTTAATTATTGTAGAAAAGACTTGACTTATTGAAGTCAAATGTGAGAATGATAAATTATAAATGGAACTATTAATTAATAAGATGAAACAACCCTTATACATCTTCCGTACAAGTCCAATAGGATAACAGAATCATTCACGAGTATTTGATACTTAATGGTTCCGTTGTTTTCTTATTGAAGAAAAATTATCCTATAACTTGTAATGGAAGCGATATTTGATATCGATTCTGGAAGTTCACCATTGAACCTTAGATCTAAGATTGTTCATAGCTTACTACGATCAAGTTTTGAACTTGATTAAGCTTTCATTATGAATTAGTTCATGATATGTGCTAATTGTTTGCACAGCGAAGCAGCATGTGAGATATTAAAGGTTTGACCTTTACAGTATGACAGTGAGAAATGTTATACTCAGCAATCTATTGTAGATTCTGAGAAAACTTATCTCTAGTCACACTAATGAACAATTAAAGATATATTGGTTAATGTTGATAATAAACTGTATATTTTAGCTAAAGAATGCAAAGTGGCGTTTTTGGATGACTTATTCAGATAAGAGATCAGTTGTGATTTCCTTATTTGAAGAGTTCATTCTGAAATGGCCCTAGAGTTTGTGTTCTGCTGAGATCGCAGTTAGTTTAGTGTGCTAGCTTACAGAGCCTATTGTAGACTCGGATAAGTCTTCCAGAAATATGTGTCTCTATTTTTGATATCGTCAGATTGTCTGATCTTGTCAAAGTATAGAGAATACATATGTGATTAGAAGGGTTAGTGGGAGCGTACATATTACTTTCTAGTGTTATATATCTTAACGACATTATCATTATTATAGTAATAATGAGATATTGTAAGGTAAAAGATTTACCTAAGTCTTCTTTACTCCGTGAAAGCAGTGGGAGTAGTCTCTGTTATATTTGATATAAAGTTTTTATATGATATAAAACCAAGAGACTTGTGAGATACTCCTATTATTCGTACATTAGATATGATCTAATAAAGGACATAACTAGGCTATCTGTATGACAGTTAGTATAACTGTTGGACAGTTATTGTGTGTCTTATATAAAGTATTCATCTTTCGTAAAGGATGATTCCTTTTTCGAAAGAGATATTGATTAGAATGTCTAATCAATCTTATGTATCATTTGATGATGACATAAAAATACTTTTATTATGTGCGATTAAAGATATCGATTTAATCGTAATTGTTACGAGTTATTTTGATATCCTATAGACCATAGGATGGATCTTGAAACACGTTCTTTGTGATCTTTGAGATATTAAGAACGAGTTTCTAATTCATGGAGAATATAGTCTGCAACCATTAGGGTCATATTAGTTTTGAGACTAATTATGACGTTAGACAGTCTACGTCATAAAGAGTCAGAAAGATGCAGTGGGAGTGTCACGAAGGATTCTACTTTTAGTGGAATCAAATGCAACTTTGAAAGTATTGACTTATGAAGTTGCATAGTGACCTTTTAAATTAGAAGTTTTGAATTGTTATTGTGCTTGCGGTTGTCTTCATAGTATTTTGGATTTGATCCTTAAATACTTGGACAACTCAGTAGCTGTAGCACAATACTGATGTAGCATCAGAGTCATATTAATGTATAATCTAGATTCTACAAAATATGAATGATGCTGACTATGGGAAACGATGGAGTTTGTTTGACAAACTCAATATGTTATAGCGGACTTGTTTTTGTTGCCTACCTCTTAAGTACTGGGTGAGCTTTTGAGGACCATGTGCATACGATGATGCATTGAGACGTGTATATGATACCGTGGATTGGCACTAGAGCAAGTGGGAGAAATTGTTGGGGTTGGTGCTCAGAGCGCCAATCCGGGCCGTATTTATGTCTGATTCATGAATACGAACATCCCCTTATTCCATAATATTACTTATTTATGGTTGCTTGCACCTCTGTTCTTATATACGTATTCGATCTGATTACGATTAGATTGAAACTAAATGTGGTTTAGTGATATGTATATATTAGACAAAGGCCCGATAATATATAATGCAGTACACAGTTACAAAGTTAGTTTGTAATTGACATTGGGAAGTGTCACTGCTATATGTATATTATCAAACATAGTTCCTGGTCAAGATTTGCTAACACGGGTCGGTTAGTCAAATCCGTTGAGACCAGTACATGTCGTATATCGAGACTTGGTCCGATGGTTTATCCCAATGACCCATGAGTCTATGGAGACTCGTATAGACGTGTAGGTGTTTATAGTGGATAAACACTGAACGGCTCACCGAAGATTCTTAATGGATGGTACGCCAACGTCAATAAGAATCTTCTCTGGTTGAGTAGCATAGTGGTCCTTCGACTTGAGACACCACTGTGGATGTATGAGACATCCTCCACACTTAGATGGCAGTCACGTCACCGATCTATTTAGATCAGACTCCGCCTGTTCGTTGGGTGTGGATCGATCCTCAGGATATCCTGTGTGTGTCAAGATAGGATCCGTCAGTTCTGTGTACAGAGCATAGGTAGTCCATATATATTAGCAGTCTGTTAAATCTGTGGCCACAGTATACATCGGAAGTAAGTTCCGAGTGTTATTTAGAGATTGCTAATAGATACGTCGACGAGATAATACCTATAGAGATTTGACGTTTACATCTATATCTCTGGGATTATCTGGATACCTGTGACGGAGGGATTATACGTATGCAATGACCTCGACTTGTATGATTCAGCTAGTTTATCCGTGATCGTCATAATCTACGGGTGGATAGATTATGGACATGAAATTGGATTTCATGACGGATATACCTGAATCTAGAGAGTCTCAATAATGAAACATGCTCGTAGAGCACTAGAGCAACATTTATAAAATAATGATGATTATTTATAAATCGTTTAATCGTTAAACGAAAAATACATGCGAACGGGCCGAACCGTCATTTCCTAATTAATGTGTATTTGTATTTAATATATGATATTATTAAATACACATTAATAAATAGTCAAATAAAGGTATTTGACATATATCATCAATATATGTATTTGAGATATTTAAAGTAAATATAATACATATATTTGATATATTTGTATTTAATTATTTAATTAATTATTTAATTGTTAAATGATTAATATAATTAAAATATAAATATATCACCAAATGATAAAGTTAGGAAATGATTATAAGTTGCAATTGTTGACTTATACATTAAGGAAAAGGTTGTCAAATTGATTTTGACTTCTTAAGATATTTGTTCAAAATTGTTTGAAAAATAAAAAATATCTTTTCCTTTATTTTCTTTTAATTTCGGCCAATACACTTAATATATAAGAGATATATTTTCTTAGTTGCATTTGTTGACTTAATTAAATATCTATAAAGTGTTATTAAGATATTATTCAAGTTGATTAAATGTAAAGTGAATGAAAATGAAATTACAAAACTTGTATTGCCTTTGTGAATTTCGGCCAAGGCAAGTTGGAAACAAGTATATATTGTTTTCATTTCATTTCATTCTTAACCTAATACACTTTAAAGAAAACTCCATTAAAGTAAGCAAAGGATGCTAGAGAGAAAAGAAAGGAAAAATCAAGAAAAAGCTTGGAAAATAGTAAGTATTTCCAACCTTCCATTAGAGAGTAATTTGTTCCTCTTGTTGTGGGCAACATCTTGTGATGTTCTTGAGTTTTTTCTATTCTTTATTCTTGTGTTTTTGATGGATAAAAGTTTGGTGAAAGTGTAGTGTAGAGCATGTATAATGGAGGAAGCTTGTGACTAGTGTAGTTATAAGTATTCTTTTAAGGTTTTGGAAACCATGTTGCTAATCTAGAGTTGTTGACCCACTCTTAGATGACCTAGATTTGATCTTGAGTTGTTTCATTGTGTTGAGACTTTGATTGGATGGAAGAAACATGATTGAAGTAGTTGATTTAACCAATTTGGTCTAATTTGTCCAATTTGAAGAAATTGAAAAATTAGGGTTCATGACCAATTCCAAATTTGGGGGTTTTCATATATGTTGTGTATTTGATGTGTATATGATGCATATAAAGTTTCATGTTCATTGGATTACATCTTGATGTGTTTTGATGCATGAAATGACAAAGTGCACAAAATGGGTCCTAATTGGTGCATTCGGCCAAAGTGGAAAATTTGGGGATTTGGTTGCTTTTGGTGTTTTGATGTTTTGAACATGCTAAGTTCATCTTAGAAATGATTTAGAATCATTCAAAATTGATTAGATCAATTTCGGACTAAAATGGACAAAATACTAAAGTAAGGGTAATTTGGTAAATTCACTTAAATATGATTTATTTGAATTTTATTTCATAATTTGATTATTGGATAATTAAATAAATATGTTTATTTAATTAATCCGAGAAAAAGTTTTGAAATCGGAAGATTCGATCTTCCGCCGCTTCCGCTGCGTTACCGGATTTAGCCCCTAAAACCCCTTCAAGTACTTCTCATTTTGTTCATGATGAGCATACTTAGTACTTAAGTTGACATATGATGAATGTGATGAACTCTGATTTCGTATTTGTGATATGTTCTGGGTTCTCGTAGGTTAATGGTAATTCTGATTTTTCTTGTATGTACATATTTTTCTGTTTATAATATGGATATATGGTGTGTGTTTTCGGATTTGTGATGAGATGTGAAAAACATGTTTTTTGGTTTTTTTTGTGTGTTTGTTGTGTTTGTGTGGTAATGTTTGCACATATTTTGCCACTGTTAAGACGATTCGAGCTTTAGGGTTAGTCACTTGGTAGGGATAATAATATAGAGAACCATATATATATATATATATATATATATATATATATATATATATATATATATATAATATATTATAAGCTCTAGTAACTATAACAATAGACTTAAAAAACTCAAGTTACTTTGAACCATCCTTCCCCCTCGGGTTGCTCTCTTGGTAGGAATGTCAGACTCTGACTCTTCTTCCCCCAACTCCCACAACGTCCTTCCTCATCTCGCACATGTCTCATGCCAAATGAGCCCATCAATGTGGAAGACATCGATTACAACACATCCCCAAATCCCTAACTCCACACGTAGGAGAGGAAAATGAGTCTTACACGGTCAAGGTAGCCCAACCCGAAGCATACTCCCTTGGACTTCATCATTTTGGACATGGACAGAGCTTTCTCCATCACTCCAACTGATCTGGAAAAACTTAGGGAAAGATTCAACATTCTTGAGAAGATTATCCTTGAGGTGCCCGAGGAATGGGATCACGCCAGCCGACCAAAAGGTGATTAGGTGCCTCTCTACGCAACTTTCTTTGACTGTGGTCTCCATCTACCCATGCAAGGATACTTCGCCAAATTTTGGTTTTATTAGACTCTACAACCGCCTTAGGGCAACCCCAATACTATTTATGGTTTTGGTTCAAGATTTACACCAAATTTTGTACTAAATTATGCACTATCTCCAACCATTTTCTTCAAATTTTACTCTAAAAAAATATTCCTAAGAATATTCCATTTTAAATATTTCTCAACAATTAATATTTCACCCATTAACTAACATAATATTTACATTAAAATATTTTACTATTTCATATTAATTTTTAAAGATGAATTAATATAAAATTTTACATTTATTATTATAAAGTAAAAGCAAACAATATATTAAAATTTAAAAAAAATACACAAAAGAAAATTACATATGAATAGGACATTAATTATTCGAATTGGAATATCCATCCCACAAATGTCAATCAATGCATTTTGAAGTTCAATACACTCTCGTTTTTTTTAGTCGATATTTCGTGTGTGGAGGATCCGAAAATGATCTCTCAGACTACTAAAAACTTATCATTATTAAGTGTTTTTTCTATTTATTTTAATTTTAAAAATAAATACTTATTCTAAGTTTTATTATTTTTTTATTAATTATTTATAACTAAAATAAAATAAAATAGATTATTAAAATAACATGTGAGGTACAAATATAAAATTCTTATTTTATTGGGTCAAAATATAATTATATAGGGATATAAATGATACAACTTAAAATTATTATGGGCTAAAATTAATTTTAAAAATAATAATAATAATAATGCTGGTGAACAGTAACGTGCCAAATTTGGCGCGCTACTATTCACCTACGCCTTTTGGGCGCTGTGCCAAAACCCCAATGGTGCTTCATTTGACGCACCATTGGGATTTGGGGTTGGTTGCCATTACAACAGAATGCCTCAATGGACAGCTCCTCAAATTATGGTATGTTTAGTTAACAAAAAATCTCTTGAAATGTTTCTGAGGGTCATTTGCTGATTTGTTTTTGGACCTATTGATCTTTTTCAATACAATTGAAGGATCAATGTTTAGCCTTCCACTCGACTCACTTAGACAACACGAGGACCATTGTGTTCATGACTGTTGTGTGACTCCCATCTCCTCCAAAACTCATCCTCGAAAGCAGGAACCTGAAATCTGTAACACAAACACTAGAAAGTGGGGGAGGTCAAATCTTTAAAAGACCTAATGAGTGAACACGGAAAAAAAAAGGCATTATATATATAAAGTCGAACCTGACTAGAGGAGTGTGAAAGAACTGAAAACTGAAAATAGTCATATACATATACAAATCATATCTAATAGCTTATAACAAAACTGATATCTACAACAGAAACCAAAAGACTTTAACATAACAGAATTTGGAAATCAGAAACGTGAATCAGGAACCAAAAACATGTCAAGAACAGAAAATGCTAACATGACCTGAAAAGATGTAAACTGTGAAACATCGTCATAAAACTGACTCATCAAAATACCAAATAACGTCAACAAACTCATGACTTACACCAGAAAACATAATTGAATAGACTGTCAGAAATTGAAATAACATCATGAACTGAAATACATCAAATGATTTGAAAACACTTTAGATAGAATCACTTATCATTATTCGAAATCATACATCATGTATCTGAAGACCATATTCTGGAAGCGAAACTGAAATGTGAAACATAATTTTAATTGTATCATATCATCAAAAACCATATAGGAGTCCATTGCCGGTCGCGCGCAAAGACGGGCAATGTCCGAACAAGACCACGTTGGCAGAGGGTAGCATGCTGCAATTTTCAAATGGTCAGAACTGCATATCAGATCAAGCGGGCTGACAGAAAACACAACTTATCATTGTCAAAAAAATCGAAATCCAAAGTCTTATGCATTTCTTTCAAAAAAAAACATATCAAAAAACCAACTGGATGTCCATTGCCGATCGCTCGTATAGATCAAACAATGCTTGTAACAGGACCATGTCGACAAAGGGTAGTTGGCTACCATTTTCCGATAGTCAGATTCCTAGATCAGAACAAGCGTCACGGATGGTCAAAAATCATAAAACTATCATCAGGCACAGTGAGGAAAACATATTTTCAGACGTCTCGACAGAAATAAAATTTTACGGTTATAAAACATTAAAAAAACATTCTTCAAGTGCCGAGACGGAATCATATATGCTAAAAATAATCAAAAACAAGTTATCTAAAATCCTTTTCTTTCAAAAATAAGTTATCTATTAATTGAAAACATCAATAAAACATAAATCAGAATATTACCGAAACCCATATATCAAAAAATATAGACTTACGGAGCTGACACATAATAGAGACTAAAAACAGAAAAGTAACGTCAGAACTCATCTACACGTCAACACGAAACACATAGACATAGGACTTCTTATAAACTAAAAATATAGAAATATGAATTAGGAACTCATGAAACATAATCAGAAACCGAAAACATATACAGAAACATAAAACGATAACATAAACGGAGACATAAACAAAAACTTGAACTAAAATATGTACATAAATATAAATTGATACGTTAACAGAAAACATTAACGGGAAACATAAATTGAATCATTTATTGAAAACATTGTCGGAGCGTATATAAAATATAGAAATTAATAACGGAATCTAAATACAGAACAGGAACTTTGTGAGATTTTCCTTATGGAACAGAGTATATCAGCCTACATCCACCGGAACAGAGTAGAGTGTTACTTTTTATTACCAAACCGAGCTCGGTCGACCTCTTTTAAAAGGTGGTCTAATGTGACCGAGCTGTTTGCCTTATGGAGTTCTTACAAAATATTACTTTGTGAGATTTTTGCTAACCAACCTGTACAAATGACACTACCCTCCCTTTATATACTAAAAGAAATACAACATTGTTCTCATATCTTTATGACATCAGCCACGTGAAACTCCGACGGATTGACGGGCTCTCTGCCCCAACTGCTTCGCCGAAAGCAAACTCGTCATCTGACTCCTTGTCACATCACGCAGTTTTATACACACTCAAAATTATTACGACAACCTATGAAGATATCTTATACGGTGATTCATATCAGGGGAAAAGTCCAAACGGTCCCGGTCCCACGTCGGGTGTCATGAGGACGGCCAAACTTCATGTCGGCCTACTCCCACTACTCTCGAACTGACCCAAAATGTCTGAGCTCGTTCTCACGACTCAAAAAGGAAGATATTGTCGAGCCGAACTACCGGGCTAAAGTGGTCGGTCTTCGGCTATGATTTTATCGGTCTCTGAAGCCTGCACCATGATGTGTCCTATGGTCGGTCAGATTCGGAGAGTCGGGTCCGAACTCTATGCCTGGTCGAAGAGTGACTTATTCCCTCGAATCCTTCGTCATTCTCAAAGGATAAATTTCATCTTTGCCCTTTCCGAACTGTTCAAATACTTTGCGACAAAAATCACCATCAACATATGTCCCCTACTTCTCCGTTTCGACGAGTGTACAAGTTGGTACCATGAACTACAAAGTTAGGTGTGTGCTGATCAGCTGGGAGGTGGTCGACTCCAGAAGCTACAGAGAAAACTGCCTTGTCTACCAATTAGGTCATCCCTGTCATCTTCATGTGCTCGGTTACTGAGGATTCGAATGTCCATCCATGGAAAAGATTCCCCAGCCCCGTGTTGATGATAATCCACTCGGTGGGACGTAACCCGACCCTGAGCTAGCGGAGCAAATGGCATCAGCAGAACGAATACGGTCCCGAGCTGGTGGAACAATAGCCTCGGTGGAACGAATCCAGCCCCGAGCTGGTGGGACGTACAGCCTCGGCGGAACGAATCCAGCCCCGAGTTGATGGAACAAAGAGCCTCGGCGAAACGAATCTAGCCCCGAGCTGGGGGACGTACAGCTTCGGCGGAACGAATCCAGCCCCGAGTTGATGGAACAAAGAGCCTCGGTGGAACAAATCCAGCCCCGGGCTGGTGGAACAAATAGCCTCGGCGGAATGAATCCAGCCCCGAGTTGGTGGGACATACAGCCTCGGCGGAACGAATCCAGCCCCGAGTTGGTGTGGAACAAATAGCCTCGACGGAACGAATCCAGCCCCGAGCTGGTGGAACAATAGCCTCAGCGGAACGAATCCAGCCCCCAGCTGGTGGGACATACAGCCTCGGCAGAACGAATCCAGCCCTGAGTTAGTGAAACAAATAACCTCGGCGGAACGAATCCAGCCCCGAGCTGGTGGGACATACAGCCTCGGCGGAACGAATCCAGCGCCGAGTTGGTGGAACAAATAGCCTCGGCGGAACGAATACAGCCCCGAGCTGGTGGAACAAATAGCCTCGGGGGAACGAATCTAGCCCCGAGCTGGTGGGATATATAGCCTCGGCAGAATGAATTCAACCCCGAGTCAGTGGAACAATTGAGACTTAATCGCGAGGGAAAAACTTCAACCTCCGAGGCTCCGTGGATCCCAGCGCAGGCGTCCATTTTCCGAGCATAAGCAAAAACAAAAAGTGGAAACAGGAAAAAGTTAGTACATCAGAGTTGACTTAGCACATACTCCACACAGTCTCGAAAAGATAACAACTCGGGTGCCCTGAGGCAGCGTCCTGCTTGGTGTCCCCCAAAATAACAATTTTGAACCTTACAATTCAGCGTCCCAGCTAGCCGGGTTACGGATCGGTGAGCGGCCAAAGCCATGGGGGCAGAAACCTCCCCGTGTTTACCATCCCTAAGGTTGCAGGAGTCACGGAGGCACTTGGGCCTTCCCCGCGTTGTGCACCTGGTGTTTCTCAACGGGACTCACCAGCCAACTCCCATGGGCAGAAACCTCTCTGGGTCTGGTTTACCCGAGGTCACAATGGTCATGGAGGCTATTCGTCCGTCCCCATGCCACGTGTCTGGTGGTTGTCAACGGGATTCACCAGCCGACGCGAAGGGGCATAAACCTCCCTGGGTCCAGTTTACCCGAGCTATTCCTCAAAATGATAGTCATGGGGTATTAACGCTCCAGCCTCGGGGATTTGATAATGACACCCGGGATTGGCGTGCCACAAGGGGTTCGTGTTTTTCCCACATGTACCTCATCCCTTGATGCGTTCTGGATCCTCAAAGGTGAAAGGAGCTAGGTCAGAACACTTCCACTCGGGGGTTTGATAATGACACTCGGGATTGGCATGCCACGGGCTTGGTGTCCTTCATAGCTACCGAACACCCCTTCGCTCCGAGCACATCCCAGGAATATCGAATATGGCTTTCGCATTCAATTAATAAACAAGTAAATTGGACAAGTTTTTAAATTCGAAAAAGAAAGTCTTATTCATATTCATGAGACCTACTGCCCTTCTTACAACTCTTTGCGGATCATTTTAAGAGAGGCTTTTACAATAAATTTCTTCTGATTCTCGTCCGATCATTCGGTAATCCTGCGGCTCAAATGGGGGATCTACTGGAAGTACTTCCTCAACATCTCGGCATTGGCTTCATGAGCCGAGTACCGTCCAGCTGTTCCAAAAAATAGGTACATGGTCTAACTATTTCCACTACCTTGTACGGCCTTTCCCATTTGGCTCCTAGTGAGCCTTCTTCGGGTTTCCGGGTATTTAGAGTAATGTTCCTCAAAACCAAGTCCCCAGGAAGGAAAGACCGAACCCGAACCTTCTTATTGTAGAAACGGACCATTCTTTATTGATAAATGGCCACTTTTATGGCTGACTTCTCTCGTTTTTTTCGATTAGGTCGAGATGGTTCCTGACGAGCTCTTTTTTTACCTCCCGGTCTCGAAATATTGGACTTTGTGGGTGGTCATTCCAATCTCCCGCTGGGATAACTGCTTCACACTCATAGGCCAAAGAAAATGGAGTTTCCTCTGTGGAGTTCTTGTAGGTTGTCTGATGCGCCCACAATACTTCTGGCAACTTTTCAACCCACAGACTTTTACAAGCTCCGAGCATGGCCTTCAGGTTTGCCTTGATTGTTTTGTTGGTTGCCACGACCTACCTATTAGACTTGGGGTGAGCAGGCGAAGTGAACCTCAAGGCGATCTGGAGATCTTCACAGAGCTTCCTGAAACCCTTACTATCAAACTGTTTCCCGTTGTCGGTGATAATGGCCCGGGGAATCCTGAACCTGCAGATGATATTCTTCCTTACAAAGTCTGTTGCCTTCCTCTCTGTGATAGTAGACAGGGGCTCGGCTTCAACCCATTTGGTGAAATAATCAATGACAACGATGACATACTTGGACTGACCTCGCTCTGATGGCATCACCCTAATGATATCTAACCCCCACTGGGCGAACGGTCAGGGACTGACCAAAGTGGTCAACTGCTCTGCTGGTTGATGGCGGATGTTTGTATTCTTCTGGCATCCATCACACTTCCGAGCTATCTTCTATTGGATAATATGACCCATAGCGTCACTATTTGTACAGATCATAGTGTTGTTGTACAAATTAACTATGTGACAAGGAAATTGCACTCTCATCATTTGTGATTAGATCACCTTAGATATATAAATGAAGAGAGATCCATATGATTAGTTCCTAGATTGAGATGATATGAGACAGTATCAGTCCGCGAAGGATTAATCATTAAATATCCATAGTCGTAGTATTATCGAGACTGGACATCGATAATGCGGAATAGGCTAGTATTGCACTTGTGCGCGTTGTGAGGGCACAACAGCATAGTTCTCATATATTTAAGTATTGGATGCTAATGCAAGTGCGGTAGGAGGTTGTGTTTCACCGATGGTACGGGAAACAGCTTCGCTCTGGATAGACCCCTCGGAATCCCATTGGTAGTATGACTGTGTGTCTATGGGAGTCCGATATCAGGGTAGGTGTAATTTGGTCTTAACCTGAGACTTGCACCGCTAATGCTTGCGACAATCAATATACTTTTGTTAAGGTTGTCCAGGGCTGTAACAGGTTATGTGTACGCCGATACTGAGTATATTGAGAATCGTAGAGTATTGGGTGTGATGTCAAGACGGAAGTATCACTCCAGTCATAGTGGAGATGATGTCACATAGGATACGGTATTAGTGCTGCGCGGCCATCGGGGTTTATGACTAGGTCATGTATATCCGATTATAGAGACTAGTTACCAGACATCCGACATGTGCTTCGTACGGGGCAGACACAACTCCAGCCCCAGGCCTAGCACGTGACCATCCGATACTGGATCGAAATACGCAATACTACTGTATACTACGCCTGATACAGATCTATATATTCCTGTAAGAATATTTCCGGAGAATTGGGTAGGCATGGCGTTTTGCTAGAGGCTAACCTTGTCTTGTAAATCGGTAAAACGTAGTACTTGGTACGTACGTGTTCGGATACTCCGACGACCGTATTTACTGCCAACATATCCGGGGATCTCTTGGGCCGCGTCCCAATGATACACCGATGAAGTATGACTCGCACTTTAATTAATCTGGGATTAATTGATGAGAGAGAAAATTAATCTGGGATTAATTACAGAGATATTTTATCTGGGATAATATAAAATATCGTCTAAAGAGAGAAAACGATTAATTTGGAATTAATCAGGTAAATTAATATATTTGATATATTAAACGAAATGGATTTCGACGCGGAATTGAAATTGGATTTTAATTCGGGCGAACGAGTTAATTTAGAATTAATTCGTTAGCGACGTGAATAGTGAATTCGCTAGGCGTAATCATTTAATTACGACGCAACGGAAAATTCGCTAATTAGGAACTAGCGAACCCAAGCCCGAGTGTGATTGCGAGAGCATTCGCATTTCGAATTCGAGTGCGGCAAAGCAAGTCACATCAAGCGTCAAATCAATAGTCGCATCAAATGTCAAATCACATGTCACTTTGAGTGATGTGACAATTTGATTGAATGATTTGACTTGATGTGAGTTAGTGGAGTGGTTGGAATGTTTGGTATTTGAATTGATTTTTGAAATCAATTAAATGATTTACACCATTTGACTTTTTGAAAATTATTGGTAAATCATTAATATATTTTGGAAAATATATAAACCAAATAATAACACTTTTTTAAATCCAACAACACATATCTCTTCTCTTTCTCTCCAAGATGTTCACGCCCAAAGTGGGCAGTCCACTTTCTTCACTGCACTGCCGTGAATGGCAAGAAGAAATGTGGTGATTTTGTGACAAAATCATGAGTGCTAGCACACCGAGATACGAAGGTGTTAGGGACACTCACCCACGAGCCGGGAATCAAACGACGAAGATTCGGAGCTCAAATCATCATGAAAGAAATTCTGAAAATCCAAGACAGTGGACTGCACACTGCAGTTGCGTTTTTGGAGCCAAATGGTTTTGTTCGTCATCAATTCGTCTCAACCGATCGATGTGAGTATTCCGCAACTCCTTTGATATGTATTTCACACTTTATCATGCTTGTTTGATGATCTTGGGACCTAGAATAAACCAACAATGGCATCAAGAGCCTAGGTTCAAGCATGAAATTTTTAGGGCTTAAAATTGAAAAAAATGATTTTGAGCATGATTTGGTTAAATTGTTTGATTGAGCATGTTTAAATGATGTTTAATTTAAGATTGATTGGATCAATTTGTTGAAATTGTGATTGGATCAATTTCCCTAAAATATATGTGTTGGCCGAATGTTGTAAGAATTTTGGAAATTTGGATTTTTTTTTTTTATTTTGATTCATTGGATGAATTAGAATGATGTTGGATAATGTTAATTTGGAATTAATTGGATTAAATTTTGAATTGAATAAAAATCCCCAATTCCTTAATGTTGGCCGAATGTGTATAAGCCCTATTAGTCTTGGAATTTTGATTTTTTGGACATTGGATGTGTATGAAATCATTCGGGATATTAATTCGATGTCGATTGTGGAATTAATTGGATTGAATTCAAATCGGACAAAATTATCTCCCTTGGCCGAGACTTAGAAGCATGTTAAATGGGTTTGATTTTTCATTAATGTGTTGGACATGTAATGATGATGTAAAGCATGATTAATTGGACTAATTTGATGTTTAGGAAATATTGATTTAGGTGATTAATCATGATATACACTTTAGGTAATTAAATTGGAAATTTGGAATTTGGTAATTTAATTATTGGGCCTTAAAATTGGATTTGGGCTTTTAAAGTTGTAAATGGGCTTATTGGGCTTTGTTGTACAAAGTTGGGTTTAGGCAAATTGGATTGGATCCAATTGGGCCAAAAACCACTTCCGTTAAGCCCATATGCGACTTAATGAACCTTTAAGTTTAAATTGGGCCTAATGGGCCAAGATTGATTTATGGGCTTATGGGGTAAATCCCGGATTGGATTTTGGTTATTCGGTTTGACCCGAGTTGACCAAAAGTCCACGCCTTAAGAAATCGATTAAAAGCCCATTGGACTTTAATTGAATTGACGTTGGACGTTAATCGGTCTTTGAGACGCGTTACGATTAAATTTGGAATTTAAGTCGTAAAAGGTTTATTAATAAAGTGTAATATTTAATTTGGAATTAAATCGTGAATTAGAATTAAATGCATATTAAATTGGATTTAATTATGTAGTCTAGTTTAATTCGAAAATTCGTACTTTGAGTACTTATTCGCAAAAATGAGTTTGACTCGAGCAAAATCAAATCATTGTTTGAACATTGGATGATCACTAATTATCAGATTAATTAATTTGATTAGATTGATTGATAACATGCTTGTGTGAATACATGGTTGTGATGAATGAATAATGTATATCGGATGGATATTAGTCGGGTGGGGGCAATTTTGGAAATTATTGTAATAAATTTGATTTATTAAATTGGACCTGCGTGTCCAGCCTTATCACCTCTATTCTCTTTGTATTATCTTCTCACCTATTCCCCTCAATGTAAATGAGGTTTCTTTAGAAGTGTAGTGTAACGAGTAGAAGTAATACAAGTGCTAGCTTGAGAGAGAAAGTGAGAGATTTGATCTAGGATCAATGTGTTAAGTATCCATCCGCATATCATTATTATTTATTTTCATATGCGCTTTATTATGTATTTAGAATGCATGTTTAAGGGTGTATGATGATGAGACCTTAACAAAGATAATAAATTGGTAGCCAATTTGCACGCGAAAAACCCTCATCAAATATCATGTGTTTTCCTTCCATTGAGTGATTCTCACTCAAGATCCGAGACGGCATTGGGTTGTTGGCCAAAGTCAAGCCCTTTGTTTGTCGAAGATGTGTTTGAATCATGAGAGTTTTGTTACATGTCAGTGTCTTGTCCAAGTTGTGGTTTGTTGGCCAAAGTCAAGACCACTTCTTGTCCAACGACATTGATTACGAAGCTTTTCATGGTCAATGGGTTGCGCTTGACTGGGATCATTAGGTTTGTTGTGCCAAAGCCAAGGCCTAGTTGATTCAGAGGAAAAAGGTTAGGTAATACATTAGATGTATTGGCATATATAAGATATATGTTTCGGACTTGGATGTCCCCTACAGGATCTAGGAATTGAATTGGATCCAATTGATCTTCGAGATCTACCTAGTTAATTATCATACAATTTGTTGGCCAAAGTCAAGATTGTGTGATATTTAACGGGATCCTAGCCCACTAGGAAACGCGGTTTCCCGAGTACTCGACAGAGGGTTAGAGGCTCGCCGAAAAATAGTGGGAGGCAAGAATTGAATTGCAATATTCGTTCAATTACTCGCCATAGCGCTCAATCACAAATATCACTCGTCATATAATTAAAAGTATTAGTTGGACTAATATTTAATGTTGTTTTAATTAATATAGTTGGACTATATTCAAACAAATTCAATAAAATAGTTGATTTTATAATTGGATTATAGTAATCAATATAATTGAATTAATATCATAGTTGATTAAATAATTGGATTATTGTAATCATTATAATAAATAGTACCTCAATAATTGATTAAATAGTTGGACTATTAAAATCAAAATAATATTGAAAGATTGGACATTTAAATATTTAATGGTTTAATTTTCAAATTGGGATTAAATTTCAGGATGATCCTGGAAATATATAATAAGTTACTTTATTTGATAAAATAACATATTATGCCTAAACCCAGAATTAAGCAAATAGTAGAGCATAATCTTTGGAAGATTTATGTGATGATGACTTAAAGTGCTTAATTCATTATACTTGTTATAAATCTATGTTTAGATTTAAGAAGTATTAAAATTGCAATTAATAATTCTTGGAGAATTAATGACAAATCTCAAGGAGA
Source organism: Zanthoxylum bungeanum (assembly GCA_019454045.1). NCBI lineage: Eukaryota > Viridiplantae > Streptophyta > Magnoliopsida > Sapindales > Rutaceae > Zanthoxylum > Zanthoxylum bungeanum. Next base: position 26,242 of record SKCR01045926.1, read on the forward strand.
TAAAGTCAAACTTTGCAGTTAGGCAAGTAGTACAAGGCGAATCATACCTCAATATTCTAGAAACCCAAGGCTTGGCCAAAGGCTTCTGAAATATTGAAAAGGGTAAAGGAAAAATCATTATGGTCTTCTGGGAAGATAAATGACATATCCCAAAGTGACTGCCGTTTGGATATGGCAGACACGAAGGAATTAAAGAAAGGGCAAGGCTCTGACTTTAAATATATTTGTCAAAATTATATCCATTACTAGTATTAAAATTAGATTTTAAAATACTTAGTATGATACATAAAATATATGTAATGATGTTCAGAATCTGCTATGAGCAGGATACTGACCTCAAGCTGAGATAAATCTGCGAATCGGAAACGGGACGTAAGTCGCTGTTTCGACCGTAGATACCTAAGTTTAGGAACTACCCTTAGGGTTTGTACCTATATTAGGAAACTGTTATAATGTAACTAGTTTAACTAGGAACATTATCTCTATGTCAGTGTTTAATCCGTTGCGGATAAACCTTTATATTCTAGAACACTAAAGTGTTTCATTATATAAAGATGACATTGAGATAATCACATTAGATGTGAATAACAGTATTTATGTTTTGAATATAAATAAAATTTCAAACATATAATATGACAAATAAATAGCTCTAACTGATTTGATCAGAAGAGACTTATTAGTGGCATTGTAGTCTGGGACACAATTAAATAAGACTCGTATATCCACACTTTTGAAGAGTGGGTACAAGGACTGATTTGACTATTCAAATAAAGTCTACGAATCTAGTTTATTAGGTAAAGTACCTAAAATACTATTTACTTGGTAATAGTGAAAGTGTCACCGATCTGTTATCCCTATTCATAGTGATGTAAGTGGGCCCATGTCTAGCTAGGCTAGATGTGGATATGAATATTCCGTGACCTTAACAGATGTGGCATCACGTTATGGTTATATGTTTCTTTTGAAGAACACAAATCGGAAACTTTTAGAGTTTCGACACGAAGTAGACAGACAGATCGCCTATAGTATCGTACCGTCACGGTAAGACCGTAATGGAAAATACATAAGCAATAAGTTTCACATATACTTGAAAGAGTATAGTATTCTTTCAAATGAGGACTCATCCCGAGACACGTCAGTTTGACGGTGTGTCCGTACGGAGAAACCGAATTTTGTTGGACATGATAAGGTTGATCAGGAGTCGCTCAGAGCTACCGTTTCCTTCAACGGATATGCATTAACAGTGCAAAACTTATTTAGAATAAGGTTCCATAAAAATCTGTTTGACAGAATTCATATTGGATATGAACGGGAAAGAAACAGGGTTTCACACTCCTGAAGATTTGGGAATGCAAGGCGTACGTTTGGATGATACCAAACCAGAACCCAAATTGGATAAGTGCCAAAGTATTGGTTATCCTAGGGGAAACCATAAGTATAGTACTTATAAATCTCACGAGAGAACAATGTTATTGTTGCTCACCATGCGGTTTTCCTAAGAGGAATACCGATATGCAGTGGTAAGTGGGAGGATGGTATAACTCGATGAAAATCAAAGTAATATTGTTCAAGGCACGAAGTCCTTAATGGAACATAAATAGTTCATCAAGGATGAAACTATACCATTAATCTTCGAATACACAAGAACCACATAGATCGGAGAGAATCAGAAAACAACCTGGGGTATGGGTTTCTGATCTCACCTCATAAAGATGTCAATCTTGTTGAGGTATACCAACCGACTACGTTTGAGGAAGTGATACAAGGTATCGACTCCCTTTATGGCAAGGTGCCATGAGTCCGAAATGGATTCCATGTATATCAACTATGTTTGGACACTGGTTGCTGTACCGCAAGGCATTGTGCCTATTGGTACTGTAAAGGTCTTCAAGGAAGACATACATGGATGGCAACATACCAACGTACAAAGCTAGGCTTGTAACGGAAAGGTATCGTTATCAACATTGTGTTGATTACGGTTCAACCTTTTACTTGTTGCCACGGTAAATCCATGTGGATAATGCTTGCTGAAACTGTACATTTATGAAATGTGTCAGTTAAAGATCAAAATCGCTTTCCTTAAACGGAAACCTTTTGGAGGATGTTAATAACATCTTGACAATTTTGTCGTACCTAAACCAGCAAACAAGGTTTGCGGGTTATTCGATCCATGTTTGGATTGAAGCAAACATTAGGTTCTTGGAACTAACGTTTTGATGTAATCATAATGGTATATGATTCGATTCAAAACGAAAATGATTCTTGTGTATATAAGGAGGTTAGTGGGAGAGCACTGACAATGAATGTCCTGTATAAATAATTAATATATTCATTTCTAGGAAATGATATTCCCATATAACAATCGGTGAAAGCTTGGCTTTCATAGAAATTCTCCGTAGAATTCTGGGGAGTAACAACCTTTATTCAAGAATAAATATCTACTGGGATAGATTTGGAGTTGTTAACACTCTCTGGGAAATTGTACATTTAAAATGTACTTGATATGGTGTCTCATACGCTTTGAGCATATGGAGTCACAATCAGGACAATCCAAGTGATAGTCACTGGATTGAAGTTAAGGACATCTATTAGTATCTTAGAGAACTAAAGATGTTGTCTAAAACTATGGAGAATGAGAACTTGAAGTGACTGGGATCACTGCCGCAAGTTTCCAAACAGTTAAATACTGCGGTACTATAAAGTTTGAATAACGGGACATTGAGCTGGAAATCTTCCGAGCAAGATACTGTTGCCGAATAAACAACAAATGCGGATTATTGTTGCGGCTGAGGCAGCAATAGAAGCCATTTGGGTCGAAAATAAATCTAATTAGATTAGATATAATTCTGTTAGCCGCTGAGCTGGGCGTCAGCACAGTCTAAAGAATTAAAGTTCTCATCGACGATCCAGATATATACTTCTATATTCATCTGATTCGTTCGGATCATACATCGTGGCGATGTGGTGATCGTATAAATCGCGTCAGACGATAATCATGGAAATCCGCTAACGAAAACCTTTTCTCAGCAATTTGAGCGAACCGTACATAGTTCGGGTGTACGACACTTGAGTGACTGGCTATGTGCCAAGTGGGAGATTGTTGGATAATATGACCCACAGCGTCACTATTTGTACAGATCATAGTGTTGTTGTACAAATTAACTATGTGACAAGGAAATTGCACTCTCATCATTTGTGATTAGATCACCTTAGATATATAAATGAAGAGAGGTACATATGATTAGTTCTTGGATTGAGATGATATGAGACAGTATCAGTCCGCGAAAGATTAATCATTAAATATCCCTAGTCGTAGTATTATCGAGACTGGAAATCGATAATGCAGAATAGGCTAGTATTGCACTTGTGCGCGTTGTGATGGCACAACAGCATAGTTCTCATATATTTAAGTATTGGATGCTAATGCAAGTGCGGTAGGAGGTTGTGTTTCACCGATGGTACGGGAAACATATTCGCTCTGGATAGACCCCTCGGAATCCCATTGGTAGTATGACTGTGTGTCTATGGGAGTCCGATATCAGGGTAGGTGTAATTTGGTCTTAACCTGAGACTTGCACCGCTAATGCTTGCGACAATCAATATACTTTTGTTGAGGTCGTCCAGGGCTGTAACAGGTTCTGTATACGCCGATACTGAGTATATTGAGAATCGTAGAGTATTGGGTGTGATGTCAAGACGGAAGTATCACTCCAGTCATAGTGGAGATGATGTCACATAGGATACGGTATTAGTGCTGCGCGGCCATCGGGGTATTATGACTAGGTCATGTATATCCGATTATAGAGACTAGTTACCAGACATCCGACATGTGCTTCGTACGGGGCAGACACAACTCCAGCCCCAGGCCTAGCACGTGACCATCCGATACTGGATCGAAATACGCAATACTACTGTATACTACGCCTGATACAGATCTATATATTCCTGTAAGAATATTTCCGGAGAATTGGGTAGGCATGGCGTTTTGCTAGAGGCTAACCTTGTCTTGTAAATCGGTAAAACGTAGTACTTGGTACGTACGTGTTCGGATACTCCGACGACCGTATTTACTGCCAACATATCCGGGGATCTCTTGGGTCGCGTCCCAATGATACACCGATGAAGTATGACTCGCACTTTAATTAATCTGGGATTAATTTGATGAGAGAGAAAATTAATCTGGGATTAATTACAGAGATATTTTATCTGGGATAATATAAAATATCGTCTAAAGAGAGAAAACGATTAATTTGGAATTAATCAGGTAAATTAATATATTTGATATATTAAACGAAATTGGATTTCGACGCGGAATTGAAATTGGATTTTAATTCGGGCGAACGAGTTAATTTAGAATTAATTCGTTAGCGACGTGAATAGTGAATTCGCTAGGCGTAATCATTTAATTACGACGCAACGGAAAATTCGCTAATTAGGAACTAGCGAACCCAAGCCCGAGTGTGATTGCGAGCGCATTCGCATTTCGAATTCGAGTGCGGCAAGCAAGTCACATCAAGCGTCAAATCAATAGTCGCATCAAATGTCAAATCACATGTCACTTTGAGTGATGTGACAATTTGATTGAATGATTTGACTTGATGTGAGTTAGTGGAGTGGTTGGAATGTTTGGTATTTGAATTGATTTTTGAAATCAATTAAATGATTTACACCATTTGACTTTTTGAAAATTATTTGGTAAATCATTAATATATTTTGGAAAATATATAAACCAAATATATACACTTTTTTAAATCCAACAACACATATCTCTTCTCTTTCTCTCCAAGATGTTCACGCCCAAAGTGGGCAGTCCACTTTCTTCACTGCACTGCCGTGAATGGCAAGAAGAAATGTGGTGATTTTGTGACAAAATCATGAGTGCTAGCACACCGAGAGTTGTACGAAGGTGTTAGGGACACTCACCCACGAGCCGAGAATCAAATGACGAAGATTCGGAGCTCAAATTCATGAAACAAATTCTGAAAATCCAAGACAGTGGACTGCACACTGCAGTTGCGTTTTTGGAGCCAAAATGGTTTTGTTCGTCATCAATTCGTCTCAACCGATCGATGTGAGTATTCCGCAACTCCTTTGATATGTATTTCACACTTTATCATGCTTGTTTGATGATCTTGGGACCTAGAATTAAACCAACATCTTCATCCCATCCTGATGCATAGTTGGCCAAAAGAATCCATGTCTCAGCGCCTTATATGCAATTGACTGACCCCCGACATGACTCTCACAAATCCCTCCGTGTATTTCCCTGAGCACATAGTCTGCTTCCTCGGGTGCAAGACATCTCAAAAACGGTACCATATACCCCCTTAGATACAAGATCCATTCAACCAGGCAGAATTTAGTACTCTGGTACTTTAGTTTTCTTGCTTCATTTTTGTCTTCAAGCGTCTCCCCGGTCTCCATGTACTTCCTAATCGGATCCATCCAAGAGGTCTTCCCCTCTACATCCACTTCCATTAGCTCCGGCTCCCCAACACTCTTCGCCTGTAGGTAAACCAGAGGGATAGTTCTAGGCTTCTCTGACTTGATGGATGATGCCAGCCGAGCCAGAGAGTCCACTTGATAATTGCTTTCCCTGCCAATCTGCTCGAACTGTACATTGCCCATTCCTCCGGCCAATTTCTTTACTTCGGCCTGATAAGCTATCATGTTTGGTTCTCTGGCCTGGAATTCGCCCTTTAACTGTTGGATGGCCAGCTGGGAGTCGCTCTTTACAATCACATCTCGGACACCAACTGCCATGCATAACCTCAAACCAGCCAAAATGGCCTCATACTCGGCCTCATTATTCGTTGCCTCGAAGGCTAATCGCAAGGCATATACCACCTCTTTGTTAGGGTTGGTGATCAGAGTGCTAATCTGGATCGTATTTATGTCCGATTCATAAATACGAGCGATTATTTTTTCCATAATATTACTAATTTAATGGTAGCACCCTTATCTTTTATACACTTATTCGATCTAATTATGATTAGATATCTTATTACGATTAGATCGAAACTAAATCTAGTTTAGTGATACATGTATATTAGACAAAGACCCTATGATTTAAAATGTAGTGCGCAATTATAACGTAGTTTGTAATTGACATTGGGAAGCGCACTATAAGATGTATATCCTTAAATAAAGTTCTTGGTCAAGATTTACTAACACGGGTCGGTTAGTAAAATCCACTGAAACCAGTACATGTCATATATTGTGACTTGGTCTGATGGTTTATCCTAGTGAACCATGAGTCTCGGGAGACTCGTATAGCCATGTATGTGTTTATTTGATAAGACATTGAACGACTCATTGAAGATTTCTTAATAGATGGTACACCAACGTCAATAGGAATCTTCTCGAGTTAAGCGAGCATAGTGGTCCTTTGACTTGAGATACCACAGTGGGATATATGAGTTATCCTCCACACTTTGATGGCAGTCACGTCACCGATCTATTCATGATCAGACCTCCGCCTGTTTTTTGGGTTTGGACTGATGCTCATGATATCCAGTGTGTATCAAGATATGATTCGTCAGTCCTGTGTACAGGGCATAGGCATCCTCACATGTTTACGATCTAGTAAATCCATGGCCGTGGTATAACTTCGGAAATCAGTTCCGAATGGTATTTAGAGATCGTAAATTGAAAGTCGATTGTATTATACCGAACGGATTTGACGTTTTCATCTATATCTCAGGTATAATATGGATAGTCTGTGACAGAGGGATTATACGTATGCAATGACCTCGGCTTGAATAGTTTAGCGAGATTATCTGTGGTCGTCATAATCCATGAGTGGGTGGATTATGGACACGAAATTGGATTTCGTGACGTATAAACCTAAACTTAGATAGTCCCACAATATGAAGTGTACTCGTTGAGCACTTGGGCAACTCGATATGAATAATACGAATTATTCATAATACTTCATCAGATTAAGTGAATTAATTCGAATCATTTAATCGGTTAAACGATGACACATGCATTAGGGGATTTTGGCCGATCGTAATTATTGTGTATTTGTATTTGATACATAATATGATTAGATACACATTAATTATTCGTCAAATGAGATTTTGACACATGCCATTGAATATATGTATTTGTTATTTAATGTAAATAAAATACATATATGTAATAATAATTAATTGATAAATTTTTCATAATTGTTATGAAACATGTTTAATTATTATTGGTTACACTTGGCATTAAATTTAATTTTAATGAATGTGTTAAATTTGGATTTTGACTACTTTGACTTATATTTAATTTATTAAATTTTGTGATAAGTGTTATCATACATGTTAATTATTTAATGGTAACTTGTGGCATTATTATTGATATGATTTTGAATCAAATTAATTAATTTACAAAATTCCCAATTTACCCCTTGTAAAGTCAGTCAACAAGGATTTAAATGGGAAAATTGTTTTCATCTTCCTAATTTTCTACCACCATTGCGGAGACCTCAAAAAGAAATGGGTTTGAATTTTCCTTTGATGATTCAAAGAAAAGTGAATGAAAAAACACAAGAAAAGCTTAGGAATTTGAAGATTAAGAGGTAATCTTTAGTCTTCTTAAGTTTGGAAATTTGATTTCTTATTCTTGTATTCTTAGAATAGTTCTAGGTTTTCTTTACTTGTTTAGAATTTGGGGCTTTGTGGTTTTGTGGATGAATTGGAAGAGTTTGAAGCATGTGTGAAGTGTAGTGGAAAGAATTATTGTAATTAGTTTCCAATTTGATCATTAGATGATGAGTTGCTATTCTAGACTGTTATGACCACTCTTGTAGCACCTAGAATCGTTCTTGGTTGTTCATATATGGTGACTTTGGTTGGTGTTATGATTAATTAGATTAATCTTGAAAATTTGGATTTAAAGTATGAAAATTGGAATTTTTAGTTTCTGGATCAGATTCTGTAAAATTGGAAATTTTGTGATGAATTTGATTTCATATGAACATAATGGATGTGTTTTAGGAGTTGGAACAATTTCCGGAATGTGTTTCGGAGTTGAAATAAGTGAAAACGGCAAAAACGATGTTACAGGGTGATTTTTGAGCCAACCGGGTGACGGCTATCCAAACAATGAGTTTGTCACTGTTCGGACAGCACATGAACTGTCCTGAAACTATTGGGGCTGACCTGGGCAGTCCCCATAATTGTCGGGTGGTCGGTTCAGTCGAAAACGTGTTTTGCGTCATTTTGCGGGAAAATGATTTTCGTAAAAGTTTCGCGATATTTCAACCTTATTTATGTTGATATTTGATATTGAATAAATAGGTTTAGGTGAAATATGAATAAATTATTCATATTAGATATTGAATAATTTATTCGGTAATTTGAAAAAGTTTTAAATTACAATTTCGCCCGAACCGTGCTTCCGCTGCGCCCATCACCAAAAACCCCCAACAAAAATGGTATCAGAGCGGGTCTGATGCTTCATCCTTCACATTACTCATGCTTGATATTTGATATATAATCCAATTTTAATGTTCGAACATGCTTGGAATCTATATATGTTTCCTTACTTTTCGGTTCTACACTAACGAAAATGTAACTGAAATTTAATAGTTAAATTGTGTTATGTTTTCTAAGGTAGAATTGAAATATTTAGAAAATAATTTAGATTAAAATTCTGCATTTGATGTAGAGTATAGCTTCATGAGGAAAATCCTCGCTTAAAATAAGGCTGTTAAAGTGACGTGTATTGGATACATATTTCTTGGTCCGTCTTGTTAGTACGGTTTTATGGGTATCTTTCTATAACTGCATCCGAGATCGTGCCAAAGCTGTGAGGGTGTAGGTTATAGAATTATTATACATACCAGTTGTATATTGATACTGGACAAATTCAAGTGAAAGTGGAAATCCTGAACGTGCCAAAGTTGTCAAGACTACATCGGTAGCTTGAGTTTGTCATTGACAATTGTAGCCTTGATACGCCTCCTTGTGAACGTGCCAAAGCTGTCACAATGAGAAACGGTCAGGACCAAAACCAGGAGTCACTGGTGAGTGATTGACAATGAGTTGTCTACCTAATGAATATACGTAGGCGAGATCGTGCCAAAGATGTGAGTCGAAATATATTCATGGGATCATACTCTCACTATGGTATTTGATTTAATTATTGAATTCCCGTTGTCCATTGGGGATTACGGTATTACATAAAGTAGTGGGAGACACTGCTGGGTTAAAAATCCATAGCTTAAGCAGTGTGTAATTTTATGGAAAATTCTGCTTCGTTTTCCTTTTATTCTATATTGTTTATAGAATTATAATTCTAATCCACTGCATGTTTATTACTTGAATAGGTTTTCTGGATTTACTTATGGTTGCGTAATTCTAGAATAGGTTCTAGAAAGACTGTAGACTTAGATATTGTTAGATTAGTTGAAACCATCGGGAACTGTTGTTCCGATTTTCTTTGAAAATCAAGATGATTTGTGACTTAGTTACTAAGTCACGGTTAGGTAATCTAAATAGATATTTGTTTTAGGATATTATTCTAGAAAGAATAGTTTCTTATGCAGTAAGAACTGACTTGAATTAGTTCATATCTCAAGATTCTTGACTGGCATTAAGAAAACCATTTTAGTAATTGTTTATATTTTAATGATGTTTCTTAGTTTTAGTGACTTTTAGAAATCACGTGTCTGACACAGTTTGCTAATCAATCATTTACAATTGTTGTGAATAATTGAACGCAAATTATAAAACTAAAGAAAGGAGATGTGTATAGTTGTGTATAGAGAATATCGATTCTCACAATACGACAACTGTAGGTATTGGATACCAGATCTCCCGTCTAGTTAATTAAAATAATATTTAATAACTGTTTTGATATTTGATATCAGAACTTGTGACTATTTGATAGTTACTTGTTATGTAATAACAGTTGTTTAACATGACTAGTAGTGTCATTAATGAAAATATAAACATTAAGAAAATGTTCGGCTAACTAAATAACTTAGAACTGTGCTTTATGAGTTTTAATCACATAAGCATTGGATGCTTGTTCCTTATGGTAAAGGATGGTCTAATACGAGATCAAACCACATATCTTTATCCATTTAATGAATATTGTATTCAGGATATGATTAAATCTCATTTAACCAATGATTGTCATCGGACCACAAGATTTATTAGACTAATACATAGGATGTATGTAGTGTAAGGGTTCTTAGTCCATTCGGGTCGGTCGCAGCGGAAACGCGGGTCGGGGCAGAAATCGTATTTCAAAACTTTTTCAAAATACCGAGTAAATTATTCAATATCTAATATGAATAAACTATTTGGATTTCTCCTAAACCCAAAAACATTACTCACATACATGATCGGATCAGATGAAGTAATGATCCGACCACAAAAGGCCATTGGTCCGATCCGACCACATGAGGTCACGATCCGACCACATGAGGTCATGCCGACCACATGGGGTCATGATCCGACCACACTAGGTCTGACCAGACCTGAGACGACCTTATGAGATCCGACCAGACCAGGTCCGACCAGACGAGGTCCAACCAGACGAAGTCCGACCAGATGAGGTCCGACCAGACCATGGCCGACCAGACGAGGGCCGACCAGACGAGTATTTTACATGCATCATATATACATCCAAATACACAACATATATGAAAAGCCCCAAATTTGGAGTGGGTTATGAACCCTAATTTTTCAATTTCATCAAATTGTCCAATTTCACCCAATTTACAAAATCCAACACTTTAATCCATTCAATACTTCACTAATCAAGCCTCACCACTTTGAAACAACTCTAGAACAATTCTAGGTCACCAAGGAGTGGCTTACTAACTCTAGAATGGCAACTTTGATCTTCAAAGAATCAAAAGTAAAGCTTTGAAACTATTTCAAGCTTACTTACATGCACACATCTTTCATTCAAGTTCACAACAATTAAAACACAAAATATAAGTAAAGAGACAACATCAAAGCAACACAAGATGAAGCTAAGCATGTTAGAAACATTTTTCATGTTGAAAGATTTGAAAGAAAACTTATAAAACCTTGAGATTTCCAAGCTTTTCCTTCATTTCTTCAAACTTTTCTCTCAACCACTTTTGTGTTTCTTTTGTATCTAATGAACTTGTTAAACCCTAAAATTGAAACAAAATAATTTATGTCTCCATCAAATAAGCCTTGGCCGAATATGGTGAGAAGAAATAAATAAATATCTAGATATTTTGCTTTTGTTTCAACTAAAGTTTTAACAACTTGTATAACTTTATCATTAAACCATTTAATGAATTTCTTAAAGTCAACAAAGGCAACCAAAAGCATTTCCATAATTATCACAACTTTAAGATATTTATATTTCAATTAATTTAATCATTTAACAATTAATAATTAATTAATTATTTAAATAAAAATATATTAAATATATGTATTATATTTACATTAAATATCAAATACATATATATTTATGATATTAGTTAAATATCTCAATTTGACAATTAATTAATATGTATTTCATAAAATCTAACATTAAATGCAAATACACAAAAATTAGGAAATGAATATTAGGTCCCTACACATGTATTTTTCGTTTAACCTTTAAACGACTTACAAATAATCAATATTATTTATAAATGTTGCCCTAGTGCTCTACGAGTATATTTCATTAGTGAGACTCTCTAGATTCAGACATATCTGTCACAAAATCTAATTTCGTGTCCATAATTTACCCACCCGTAAATTATGACGACCACAGATAAACTAGCTGAATCATACAGGTCGAGATCATTGCATACATATAATCCCTCCATCACAGGTATCTGGATAATCCCAGAGATATAGATGTAAACGTCAAATCTCTATAGGTATTATCTCGTCGACGTTTCTATTAGCAATCTCTAAATAACATTCGGAACTTACTTCCGAAGTTTACTGTGGCCACAGATTTAACAGACTGCTAATCACATATGGACTACATATGCTTTGTACACAGAACTGACGGATCCTATCTTGATACACACAGGATATCCTGAGGATCGGTCCACACCCAACGAACAGGTGGAGGTCTGATCTAAATAGATCGGTGATGTGACTGCCATCTAAGTGTGGAGGATGTCTCATACATCCACAGTGGTATCTCAAGTCGAATGACCACTATGCTACTCAACCCGAGAAGATTCTTATTGACGTTGGTGTACCATCCACTAAGAATCTTCGGTGATTCGTTCAGTGTTTATCCACTATAAACACCTACACATCTATACGAGTCTCCCTAGACTAATGGTTCATTGGGATAAACCATCAGACCAAGTCTTGATATACAACATGTACTGGTCTCAACAGATTTGACTAACCGACCAATGTTAGTAAATCTTGACCAGGAACTATATTTGATAACATACATTTAGCAGTGACACTTCCCATGTCAATTACAAACTAACTTTGTAACCGTGTACTACCATCTATATTATCGGGCCTTTGTCTAATATATACATATCACTAAACCACATTTAGTTTCAATCTAATCGTAATCAGATCGAATACGTATATAAAAGCAAGAGGTGCAACCATAAATAAGTAATATTATGGAAAAAAAAGGATTGTTCGTATTCATGAATCAGACATAAATACGGAGCGGATTGGCGCTCTGAGCACCAACCCCAACAATTTCTCCCACTTAATCTTGTGCCAATCCACGGTATCATATACATATCTCAATGTGCATCGTATACACATAGCCCTTAAAAGCTCACATAGCACCTAAGAGGTAGGCACCAAGAAGTAGGTCCGCTAAAACATAAGGAGTTTGTCAAACAAACCCAATTGTTTCCCATTGCCAGCATCATTCATATTTTGTAGAATCTAAATTATACATTAATATGACTCTGATGCTACATCAGTATTGTACTACAACTACTGAGTTGTCCAAGTATTTAGGGATCAAATCCAAAATACTATGCAGACAACCGCAAGCACAACACCAATCCAAAACTTCTAATTTATAAGGTCACTATGCAACTTCATAAGTCAATACTTCATAAGTTGCATCTAATTCCACTGAAACAGTAGAATCATGTGTGACACTCCCACTGCAACTTTTGTGACTCTTCATGACGTAGACTGTCTAACGTCATAATTAGTCTCAAAACTAATATGACCCTAATGGTTGCAGACTGTATTCTCCATGAATTAGAAACTCGTTCTTAATATCTCAAAGATCACAAAGAACGTGTTTCAAGATCCATCATATGGTCTATAGGATATCAAAATAACTCGTAACAATTATGATTAAATCGATATCTTTAATCGCACATAAGAAAGTATTCATTATGTCATCATCAAATGATACATAAGATTGATTAGATATTCTAATCAATATTTCTTTCGGAAAAGGAATCATCTTTTACGAAAGATGAATACTATATACAAGACACACATTAACTGTCAAACAGTTATACTAACTGTCATACAGATAGCCTTGTTGTTTCTTTTATTAGATCATATCTAATGCACGACTAATAGGAGTATCTCAAAAGTCTCTTAGTTTTATATCTTATATAAAACTTTATATCAAATATAACAGAGACTACTCCAACTGCTTTCACGGAGTAAAGAAGACTTAGGTAAACCTTTTACCTTTAGAAAAATCTCATCATTACTATAATAATGATAATGTTGTTAGGATATATAACACTAGAAAGTAATTTGTACGCTCCCACTAACCCTTCAATCACATATGTATTCTCTATACTTTGACAAGATCAGATAATCTGACTGATATCAAAAATAGAGAACACGAATTTCTGGAAGACTTATCCGAGTCTACAATAGGCTCTATAAGCTAGCACACTAAACTGCAATCTCAGCAGAACACAAACTCTAGGGCCATTTCAGAATGAACTCTTCAAACAAAGAAATCACAACTGATCTCTTATCTGAATAAGTCATTCAAAAAATGACATTTTGCATTCTTTAGCTAAAATGTACAGTTTAATATCAACATTAACCAATATATCTTTAATTGTTCAATTAGCGTGACTAGATACAAGTTTTCTCAGAATCTACAATAAATTGCTGAGTATAACTTTTCTCACTGTCATACTATAAAGGTCAAACCTTTAATAAGCTCACACTGCTTTCGCTGCGCAAACAATTAACACATATCATGAACTAATTCATAATGAAAGCTTAATCAAGTTCAAAACTTGATCGTAGTAAGCTATGAACAATCTTAGATCTATGGTTCAATGATGAACTTCCAGAATCGATATCAAATATTGCTTCCATTATAAGTTATATGATAATTTTCTTCGGTAAGAAAACAACAGAACCATTAAGTATCAAATACTCGTAAATGATTCTGATATCCTATTAGACTTATATAGAAGATGTATAAGGGTTGTTTCATCTTATTAATTACGTAGTTCCATTTATAATTTATCATTCTCACATTTGACTTCAATAAGTCAAGTCTTTTCTACAATAGTTAACATCTGATGTTACACACCAAGTAATAAAACGATTTTATTACTTATGATCGTAGGAAAGATATTCTATCAAATATAATACAATATTCTATTAAACAGAATAAACGATAAACTTTTACTTATACCTCCGAGGTGTAAGTAATTTCCATTATATAACTATTATATAAAAGAAATATTCAAATCTCAAACTTTTCAAGATTCAGATCTTCTACCTATACATATCATATATGTAACTGTAGAAAATAATGGAACCAAAATTAAAAAGATGAACTAGTGTTACTGGAGCATATCCCTAAGAGCATTGAAACTAATTCGGTAACATTCAATATCAAACGAATCAAATCATATAAGATTCGACTGCTCCACTACTCAATTCCATCAAGATGGAATCATGGAAGAATAGTATTGAATAAGAATCATATCACTGAATAACCTTAGAACTAATTGATTTAAATTCATATGTTTGATCATATCAAAGATCTTTGAACAGTTCAAAGACATATAATGAATTTTAAGGATAGAGTTATCATAAAACTTCAGATTGAATATATTTGAACAAGTCAAAATGTTCAACCTACGTTTCATCAGAACAGATTGAAAGTTCTTGATCATTTCAAGACGTTCAATATGTGTTCTTTTAGAAACACGTAACCAAGTTATGACAATTCATAAACTAAGTTACGAAGTAAATAAAACTACCTTAAGCAATTATAATTCATTAAACTATATACATCTAATGTATCAGTTTAATAAATCTGGTGGTCCAATGACAAATCATTGGTTAAACGAGATTTAATCACCTTCCCGAATACAATATTCATTAAATGGGTAAGGATATGTGGTGTGATCTCGTATCAAACCATCCTTTACCATACGGAATAAACATATAATGCTTAAGTGATTAAACTAATAAAGCACCGTTCTAAATTATTTATTTTACGGAATAATTTTTCTTAATATTTATCTCTACGTCAATGACACTACTAGTTGTATTTAAAATATATATATAACAATTGTTTATTAAGAACAAGTAACTATCCAATAGTCGCAAGTTCTGATATCAAATATCAAAACAATTGTTAACTGATATTTTAAATAACTTAGACGAGAGATTTGGTATCCAATACTTATAGTTGTTGTATTGTAAAAACCGATATTTTCTATACACAACTATACTCATCTTCTTTCTATAGCTTTACGATTTGCCTTCAAATATTCACAACAATTGCAAAAAATTGATTAGCAAATTGTGTCAGACACATTTCCTCTAAAGGTCATTAAAGCTAAGAAACGTCATTACTAGATAAACAAATACCTAATGGGACTTTCTTAATGCCAGTCAATAATTTCGAGACATGAACTAATTCAAGTCAATTCTTACTGCATAAGAAACTATTCTCTCTAAAGTATTATATCCTAAAAGGGATAGTTATCTAGATTATCTGTCGTGACTTAGAAACTAAGTCACTAACCATCTTGATTTTTCAAGAAAATCGGAACAACAGTTCCTGATGGTTTAGACCAATCTAATAATATCCTAGTCTAATAGTATTAGAACCTATTCTAGAATAACTGAAACCAAGAGTCAAGTCATATAACATATCAAAATATTTGTGCAGTAAATAAATGTTCAATTCTATATAAATAATAGAATAAGGAAACAAACAAGCGGAAATTTCATAATAATACACACTACCAAAGTTATGGAATATTTTAAACTTAGCAGTGCCTCCCACTATTTTACGTAATACCGTAATCCCCAACGGAAAAACGAGAATTCAATAATTAAATCGAATTCCATAATGGGAAGTGGACCCCATGAATATATTTCGACTCACAGCAGAGGCACGGTCTCGCCTACGTATATTCACAGATAGACAACTGTATGGGTTTTTAGGGGCTAAATCCGGTAACGCATCAGAAGCGGTGGAAAAATCAGATTTTCCGATTTCAAAAATTTTTCTCGGATTAATTAATAAACATATTTATTTAATTATCCAATAATCAAATTATGAAAATAAAATTCAATAAATCATATTTAAGTGAATTTACCGAATTACCCTTACTTGATATTTTTGTCCATTTTAGTCCGAAATTGATTAAATCAATTTTGAATGATTCTAAATCATTTCTAAGATGAACTTAGTATGTTCAAAACATTAAAACACCAAGGCAACCAAAATCCCCAAATTTCCCTCACTTGGCCGAGAGCCTCCATTAGGGGGGGTTTGTGCATTTTGTCATTTCATGCATCAAAACACATCAAGATGTAATCCAATCAACATGAAACTTTATATGCATCATATACACATCCAAATACACAACATAAATGAAAACCCCAAATTTGGAATTGGTCATGAACCCTAATTTTTCAATTTCTTCAAATTGGACAAATTAGACCAAATAGTTTAAATCAATTACTTTAATCATCATTCTTTCATCCAATCAAAGTCTCTAACACAATGAAACAACTCAAGATCAAATCTAGGTCATCTAAGAGTGGGTCAACAACTCTATATTAGCAACAAGATTTCCAAAACCTTAAAAGAATGTTTACAACTACACTAGTCACAAGCTTCCATCATTACACATGCTCAACACTTCCACCAAACTTCCATTCATCAAAAAAATCAAAGAATAAAGAAAATAATAACTTAATAACATCACAAGATGTAGCCTATATCATAAGGAACATTTTCTTATCTAATAGTAAGTTGAGAAAACTTACTAAATCCAAGCCTTTCTTTGGTTTTTTTCTTTTCTTCTTCACAAGCTTCTTTGGTTTTATTTTAATGGAGTTTTTGTAAAAGTGTATTAGGTTAGAAAGTGAAATGAAATGAAAACAATATATACTTGTTACACTTTAGCCTTGGCCGAATTGGCCAAGCCAAATACAAGAATATTAATTTCATTTTCATTTAACATAAATTTGATCAACTTGATTAAATATTAAATAACACTTTATATATATTTATATTAAGTCAACAAAGGCAACTTAATCATTTAAACCAAATATCCAAATGTTAAGATATTATATTTTAATTAATTTAATCATTTAATAATAAATTAATTAAATACAAATATATAAAACATATTATTATATTTACATTAAATATCAAATACATATATTCATTTAGGATATTAGTCAAATATCTTAATTTGACTATTAATTAATGTGTATTTAAATTAATCAAGTATTAAATGTAAATACACAATAATTAATCAAATGACTATCGGGTCCCTTTAGCATGTATTTTGCGTTTAACCTTTAAACGACTTTATAAATAATCAATATTATTTATATTTGTTGGTCTAGTGCTCTACGAGTATATTTCATTATTGAGACTCTCTAGATTCAGGTATATCCGTCACGAAATCAAATTTCATGTCCATAATTTATCCACCCGTAAATTATGACAATCACGGATAATCTCGCTGAACCATACAGGTCGAGGTCCTGGCAAATGTATAATTCCTCCGTCACAGGTATCCGGATAAATCCCATAGATATAGATGTAAACCTCAAATCTCTATGGGGATTATCCAGTCGACTATTCTATTAGCAATCTCTAAAAGAATGTTTAGAACTAGCTTCTAAACTTTACCACGGGCCCATGGTTTTATCTGATTGCTAATCATATGGACTACCTATGCTCTGGTACACAGAACTGACGGATACTATCTTGATACACATAGAACACCCTGAGGATCTATCTACACCCAACGAACAGGCGGAGGTCTGATCTAAATAGATCGGTGACGTGAATGCCATCTAAGTATAGAAGATGTCTCATGTGCCCACAATGGCATCTCAAGTCTAAGAATCACAAGTGCTACTCAACCCAAGAAGATTCTTATTGACGTTGGTGTACCATCCATTAAGAATCTTCGGTGAGTCGTTCAGTGTTTATCCGCAATAAACACCTACACGTCTATACTAGTCTCCAAGACTAATGGTTCATTGAGAAACCATTGGAATCATATATTCCAGTATACGACATGTACTAGTCTCAACGGGTTTACTATACTGACCAAGTAGTGTAAAACCTTGACCAGGAACAGTCTGAGAATGACAACATCATGATACTACTCAATGTCAGTTGCGACGCTTTTGCAACAGTACCATGACTAATCATTCTAAGGTCATTACGTCTTTACCATATAAAAAGATAGATTTTATTATAGAAACTGCATATATTATTCATAATAATAATGTTTTACAAAAGTATTCAAAAGAAATACAACCGGGAATTGGAGCTATGAGCACCAACCCCAACAAAATCTCTCACTTGCTCTAGTGCCAATAACGATTGTATCTAATACCCATTGACTCCACGTGTTTATCAATCAACTTCGAAGGTATGGCCTTCGTCAACGGGTCTGCTACATTATCTTCACTCGGTACCTTGCACACGACAATATCCCCTCGCGACACAATCTCTCGAATGATGTGGTACTTGCGTTCCACATGCTTCGACTTCTGATGCGCCATCGGTTCCTTTGCTTGCGCAATGGCTCCAGTATTATCACAGTATAATGGAATCGCATTCTCGATACTTAGGATAACTCCCAATTCTGTGATAAATTTCTTTATCCACCAAGCCTCTTTTGCAGCTTCAGAAGCTGCAATATATTCCGCCTCAGTGGTGGAATCTGCTGTCGATCTCTGTTTGGAACTCTTCCAACAAACTGCACCTCCGTTGAGGGTAAAGACAAATCCAGATGTAGACTTTCTATCATCGAGATCCGATTGGAAATCGGAGTCTGTATACCCATTAACCTGCAGTTTGTTTCCTCAATAAATTATTAACTTATCATTGGTACCTTTAAGATACTTTAGGATATGTTTAATGGCCATCTAATGGTCATTACCTGGATTGGACTGATATCGACTAGTTACGCTAACAGCGAAACTGATATCAGGCCTCGTACATAACATGGCATACATTATGCTACCCAAACACGAAGCATAAGGTTGGTTAGACATTCTAACCTTCTCATCTTCTGTTTGTGGACACATATTCTTGGAAAGATGAATCTCATGTCTGAACGGTATATTGATGTCTTACAGTTACCAAAACTATACCGTTCCAAGATCTTATCTATGTACGTTGATTGGGATAACCCAATCAGCCTCATTTGTCTATCTCTATAGAGTTTTATCCCTAAAACATAGGAAGCTTCTCATAGGTCCTTCATGGAGAAATTCTTACAGAGGTATGCTTTGACGCTTTGTAACATACCTAAATCATTCCCAATGATTAGGATGTCATCAACATATAGGACTAAAAATACGACCATGCTCCCACTGGCCTTCTGATACACACAGGATTCTTCCGAATTCTTGAGAAAACCAGACGATCTAATAATCTCGTCGAATCGAAGATTCCAACTTCGTGAAGCTTGTTTAAGTCCATAAATGGACTTCTTAAGCTTACATACCATGCCCGAGTTTTCGCTGGACACAAAACCTTACGGCTGTTCCATATAGATTTCTTCATCAAGAAATCCATTTAGAAAAGCCGTTTTGACATCTATTTGCCAAATCTCGTAGTCATGATACGCAGCTATAGAAAGCAAAATCTGAATAGACTTAAGCATTGCTACTGGTGAAAAAGTTTCATCGTAGTCGACGCCATGTCACTACGTGTAACCTTTTGCTACCAGTCGGGCCTTGTAAGTTTCAACCTTACCGTCAGGCCTGCACTTC
Source organism: Zanthoxylum bungeanum (assembly GCA_019454045.1). Taxonomy (NCBI): domain Eukaryota; kingdom Viridiplantae; phylum Streptophyta; class Magnoliopsida; order Sapindales; family Rutaceae; genus Zanthoxylum; species Zanthoxylum bungeanum. The sequence goes on from SKCR01045926.1 coordinate 46,422, forward strand.
CTCTTGTAAACCCATTTACAACCGATAGGAACAATTCCTTCGGGAAGCGAAATCAAGTCCCAAACTTGATTCTCATTCATTGAGTCTATCTCGGATTTCATGGCACTTTGCCATTTCACGGAGTCGATGTCCAACATCGATTCTCTATAGGTGAAAGTATATGTCTCTTCAACTAAGAACATCCAGATTCTTTTCTTGTATCAAATACAAGCGTTCAGGAGGTCTAGATACACTTTCCGACCTACGGAGTGTGTGTGTTGAAGGTCTTTCATCTACTTGAACTTCAGGTTCCTCCGTTAGTTCATT
>SKCR01045927.1:0-47063 GCA_019454045.1 Zanthoxylum bungeanum
ATTTTTGAGATACATGAGCATGTGTTTCAGAATTGAATTTTATGCTAGAATACACTTTGTGTACATATACGTGTCAAATTATTTACCATGAGACGATATCTCATTTTACCAGGTTTGCTCCGGTTGCTAAGTATTGTCGTGGGAAAGTCCCATATTGCCAGCTTTGCTAATATATCACGAGTGTGTATATAGATGAATGAAAAATTTTATTTTATACAGAGTATTCTTGTGCATAATGAGATTTTTAAGAAATAAGTCTTATGATTTCCTGGAAATGTTTTATACGCCAGTTTACAGATTTATTTATTTATTTGTATTATGAAAATCTTATTCAATTCGCCTTATTGCTTGTTTATCCACATCACTAAGCTGTGATCTATTGTACTAAGCGTGAGCTTGCTTTTTCCTTCATTTTATAGGTTTAGAAGATTATTAGACCCTCTCTTTTGTCATCTACTGTTTCTTCATCATATTACGCTATTAGATAAAGGTTGTGCCAATAGTAGAAAGTCTTTTAATGTATTCTATGTTGAAGGATCTAGATATGTCTTCCTACATAGATGTGTTATTTTGTTTTGAGCATGAAGACTAATTTTGATACATGGACGTGTATATATATTTTCATATGGATAGGTCTTTTGGATATGGATCATGAAGATCCTATATATATATAATGATGTTACATCTTATGATATAGTGTTTCATACAGGGAATTAGTCCAAGTTACAAATGAAACTCTGACATTTTCACGACTCAATGTCACTCCTACCCTACCCAAGGGGATGGGTGCGAGATTTAATGGTATCAGAGCCTAGGTTAATAAATTATGTAGATATTTCATTTACTTGATAGGTTATTCTATGTTTATTAGAAATTGATATCTTTTATGTATTTTCAGATGCCTCCGTATTCCAGAGTACGAGGCACAAGTCGAGTTCGTAGACGTAGGAAAATTTATGTTAGCCAACCTTCTAGGGCACCTCCAATTGATGATGAGGTTAATTTTTATGCCAGAGAATCCTTTGAAATGAACCGTATACATGTTGAGATAGGCGCATTGCATGTCTCAGTTCTTGGCAATTGTATGTCACCACATCATCCTTCTAGTGATAATATTCCTCCAGCACGTCAGTGGAATATCCCAATGCCTCCACAGTATCCTCCTGCACCTCGTCTAGTGTTTCAGGCTTACCCTCAATCTCATTTAGGTTACTATCTTCCTCCACCTTATTATCCTCCACCACCAATAAGAGTACCTCCATATGTTCCTCCTAGTGCTTATGCTAACTCTTATTACTATCCTTGTGAATGGGATCATGGTCCAGCTTAGATGGATCCTACGGTGAAGGAGGAGAGCATTGCTAAAAAAGAAAAAGAAAATGGAGATGTTGAGTGCGATGGGAAGAAATACCCCATAGTAATTGGGAATTTCTTAGACATGGTGGAGAAAGCTTTTGAATTAATGAGATTGACCGATGAGATGAAGTGCCATCATGTGTATCGACTATTAGCTGAGCATGTGACAAATGGTGGCAGAATGTATGAGGTAAATTCAAATAAGTTAATTAGTTGACTTTGTAGAAGTTCAAGAATGCATTTAGAATCAATTTTATGAATTCTTGATGAGAATGGAATTCTATAGGTTTACTTAGGGTAACCGCATAGTAGATCAATATTACACCCTCTTCCATGAGCTGATATTGTTTGTTCCTCACTTGAGGGACAATGTGTTGGACAATTATGACCCATAGCATCACTATTTGTACAGAACATGGTGTTGTTGTACAAATTAACTATGTGAGAAAGGAAATTGCTCTTTTATCATTTGTAATTGGATTACTGGGATATATAAATGATAAAAGTCCATATGATTAGTACCAGATTAATAAGATATGAGACAATATTAATCCACGTAAGGTTTAATCATTAAATATCCCTAATCATAGTATTATCGAGACTGGACATCGATAATGCGGAATAAGCTATTATTACACTTGTGCGTGTTATGGAAGCGTAACGACATAGTTCTCATGTATTTGGGTATTGGATACTCATGCAAGTGTAATAGGAGATTTTGTTTACCGATGATACGGAAACAGTTTCGCTCTGGATAGACCCCTCGGAATCCCATTGGTAGTATGACTATGTGTCTATGGGAATCCGAATCAGGGTAGGTGTATTTGGTCTTAACCTGAGACTTGCATCGCTAATACTTGCGACAATTAGTATACTTTGGTTTTGGTCGTCCGGGGCTTTAACAGGTTCTGCGTATGCCTCTTCTAGGTATATTGAGAATCGTAGTATATTGGATGTGATGTCAGGATGAAAGTATCACTTCAGTCATATGAAGATGATGATCACACAGGATACAGAACTGATACTCTTAAGTACTACAGTCATCGGGATAATATGACTAGGTCATGATTATCCGATTAAAGATACTAGTTACCAATGATCCGTTATATGCTTCGTACGGGGCAGACACAATTCCAGCCCCAGGCCTAGCATGTGACTTCCGATACTGGATCGTAATACGTAATACTACGTATACTACGCCTGACAAAGATTACATATTCCTTAAAAGAATATTTATGGAGAATTGGGTAGGCACGGTGCTTTGCTAGAAGCCAACCATGTCTTGTAAATCGGTAAGAACGTGGTACGGGGTACACACGTGTTCAGATAGTCCGACGATCGGATTGACTGCCAACATATCCAGGGATCTCATTGGTCGCTTTCTAAAGATTCACCGATAACGTTTGACTCGAACAGAATTAATCTAGGATTAATTATGAGAGAGAGAAAATTAATCTAGGATTAATCACAGGGAGAATTTATCTAGGATAAAATTTGAATAGTAGAGAGAGAACGATTAATTTGGAATTAATCGATTAAATAATATATTCGATATATTAAATGAAATTAGATTTCAAAGCGGAATTAAAATTGGATTTTAATTCGGGCGAACGAATTAATTTAGAATTAATTCACGAGCGACTTTCGTAATAGTTTTGCGAGGCATTATTATTTAATTAAATTTGATTTAATTAAGTCGCAACGGAAAATTCTTTAATTCGGAATTAACGAACCCGAGCCCTAAATGTGTTTAGCGGGCCCACTCGGATTTTGAATTTAAAGTGAGCCCACAAGTCACATCACTAGTCAATCTCATCACCTTTTGGTTGATGGAAGTTGTTAGTTGGTGTTAGCTTGTTTCTTACACTTTCATTATTTTATTTTTGACTTGTGATAGACCTTTACTAACTTTGGAAGTTTGGTAATTGATTAGTTGATTTTTGGAAAATCAAAAACACATCTCACACTCTCTCATTTTTGGAAGTGGCGTGAAACACATCTCCCTCTCCTCTCATTACAATTGCTGAGAGTTGCTCTCACTTTAGGGGAAATTTTGTTGCAAAATTTTCCATTGCTAGCACATTAAAGAGTCTACAAAGGTGATAGGGAAACTATCCCCTTGAGTTTGGAATTCAAAGATCAAAGCTTGGAGTTTATCATTCATACAAGGAAGAGCTTGGAGCACTTCTCAAAGGAGCAAAAATTTTGTTATCTACACATCCAATAGCCGTTCATTGTAAGTATATTTTTTCCGCAATCTTACTTCGATTATTCATACATGTTTATGCTTAATAGATCCCTGGCATGTTCATTGTGAACCTAAAAATGGTATCAGAGCCAATTTTAAGCATGAAATATTTTAGGGTTCATAGACTTTATTTTGGGGATTTTGTGATTTGAGCATGATTTCTTCAAATTGAATGTTTGGTTATGCTTAGATTATGATAACTTAGAGTTATACATGATTAATTTTGAGAAAAATTGATTAGATTAATTTTCCCCAAATTAGATGCCATGGCCGAAACTTATGGACCTTAGATGCTCATGGTGATTTTTGAATTTTAGACCATTGGATGTGTTTAAATGCATGAGATATATTGATTTGTGATTTAATTGGATTGAAATCAAAATTGGATATAAAAATGCTATATTGTTGTGAGTATTAGAAGCATGGAATGAGTTGATTTTACTTCAATTTGTGTTGGACATAAGTTGATTAGTTAAAGCATAATTAATTAGGTAAATTGTTGTTTTGGAAATATTAATTTAACTAATTAATTATGGCTAATACACTTTAATTAAATAATTATGATATCTGGAATATTGTAATTAAATAAATTAGCCTTTAATTTTGAATTGGGCTAATATTGTTGTATTTGGGCTTAATGGGCTTGGTTGGGCCAAGTTGGTTTAGGACAATTGGATTGGATCCAAATTGGGCCTAAAACCATGCCATAAAGTCCAAATAGAATAATTGGGCCTAATGGGCCAAAATTAATTTTATGGCAAAGGGTGATTCCTTATTGGGCTTTGGTTGCCAAAGTCCATGCCTTAAGAAATTAATTAAAAGCCCATTAGCCTTTAATTAAGTTGACATTGGATGTTAATTGGGCCTTTGAGACCCATCGAGATTGGATTTAGAATCTAAGTATAAAAGGCACAAATATAAGTGTAATTATTTAATTTGGAATTAAATTAGAATTAGTATTGAATACGAATTAAATTTGATTTAATAATGTAGTTCGATATAATTCAAGAATACGTACTTTGAGTATTTATTCTTAAACGATTTGGACTCTCGCAAATCAAATCGTTGTTTGAACATTGGATGGTCATTAATCCAAAGATTAATTAATTGGATTAGATTGATTGAATAACATGCTTTGTGAGAATACTTGGATGTATGAATGAATAATGTATATCAGATGGATATTAAAAGGGTGAGGGTAATTTTGGAAATTGTTGTAATAAATTTAGAATTTATTAAATTGGACCTGTGTGTCCAGGCTTTATCTCTTGAATCTTTGTAATTCTCTTCTCACCAATTCCCCTCAATGTAAATGAGGTTTCTTTAATGTATTATGTAATTGGGTAGAAGTTAGAATAGTGCTAGCCGGGGAGAGGAAATGGAGAGATTTGTTCTAGGAACAATTTGTTGTATATCCATCCGTATATAATTATTAATTTTATCGCGCCTTATTATGCTTTTAGAATGCATGCTTAAGGGTGTATGATGAGACCTAATTAAAGATAATAAATTGGTTGCCAAATCGCGACAAAAACCCTCATTTCATATTAAATGTTTTTCCTTCCATTGAGTGATTCTCTCTCAAGATCCAAGATTGGCATTTGTTTGTTGGCCAAAGTCAAGACCTTTGTTCATCGCAGATGTGTTTGAATCACGAAATCTTTGTTCCATATCGTATTTCTTGGGCAAGTTGTGATTTGTTGGCTAAAGTCAAGGTCACTTCTTGTTCATCGACCTCGATTACGAAGCTTTCCCACTGTCAATGGGTCACGCTTAACTGGTTTCATTAAGCTTGTTGAGCCAAAGCCAAGGCTTAGTTGATATAGAGGGAAAATGTTAGGGAATATATTGGATATATTGGATATATGTTTCGAACTTGGAGGTCCACCTACTGGATCTAGGAATTGGATGGGATCCAATTGATCTTAGAGATCTACCTAGTTAAGTTTCATACAATTTGTTGGCCAAAGTCAAGGTTGTGTGTTATTTAATGGGATCCTAGCCCACTAGGAAACTAGGTTTCCCGAGTACTCCAAAGAGGGTTAGAGGCTCGCCGAAAAAATAGTGGGAGACAAGTATTAAATTTACAATTTCGTTTAGATATTTGCCAATACGCGCTCATTTCATTTTTCGTCATTAATAATTTATAAAAATATTAGTTGGACTAATATTCAATTGTTATTTTAATTGAACAGTTGGACTGTATTCAAACTGCTTCATTTATAGTTGGTTATATAATTGAATTATAGTAATCAATACATTTGAATTTAACCGATCAATTGTAGTTAATTATATAGTTAGACTATAGTAATCATTACATTAGATTGTACCCGAAATCGTTGATTGGATAATTGGACTATAGCAATCAAGATGACTTGAAAAATTAGCGTCAAATGACATAATCCTAGGTGAAAAATGTCTTTTACGGCTTTAATTTTCATATGGGGAAATGAATCTCAGGATAGTCCTGGGAGTTGAGAAGTTACTCTATTTGATAGAAGCGACCTCTCGGGCCTAAGCCCGGAGTTGAGCAAAGAGTAGAGCATGAGCTTTGGAAGACTCATCGTGATAATAACTTTAGTGCTCAATCCATTATGCTTGCCGAAAATACTCCTAAATTTCGTCGTCAGAACTAAGGATTAGGTCCTTATACAATGATGATGAAATTAAAGGATCTTTATAGATCTAACCTTAGATCTTAAAAGTACAAAAGAAGCTCTTACGCTCGCGTATTTCAGAGGGTACATCTGTCGAGCACTAGGTGTCACAGATGATTGCTGACATCGAACAACTAGGTTAACTGGGCATTACCTACGAGGCCGAGACTTCCATAGATTTGATCTTACAGTATCTGCCCGAAAGCTGGGGCAGGTTCATCTTGAACCAAGAGAAAACTCTTGGAGAGTTAATGGCTATACTCAAGGAAGCACAGTCAGAGCTTCTAAAAGGGCAAGAAGCGCAAGGCGCATCTTACTTCGAATTCCCAGAACGCCAAGGCTTGGCCGAAGGCTTCTGGGGGTGTGAAAATAAGGGGTAAATGTAAAATCATTACAGTCTTCTGGGAAGACAAATGACATATCCCAAGATGTCTGCCTAAACTGTAGTAAACGGTGTCACTGGAAGCGTGACTGTCGTATGGACAAGGCAGACATGAAGGAAGTGAAGGCAGGGCAAGGCTCCGACTTCAGATATGTTTGTTATTGTAATAAACGTATCCACTACTGTTTTAAAATTGGATTTTATACTGGATGTGGTACGTAAATATGTACTAATGTGCGGCATCTGCTGATGAGCAAGATACTGGCTTCAGTTGAGATCGACCTACAAGTTGGAAACATGACGAGAGTCGTTGTTTTGGCCATAGAAACCTAAGTTTTGGAACTGCCCTTTGGGCATGTACTTAAATTAGGACACTGTTATAATGTATCTAGTTTGACTAGGAACATTATCTCTGTATCTAGTTTAACTCGTTGCGGGTATACCTTTATATTTTAGAACATTAAGTGTTTTATTTATAAAGATGATATTGAGATATACACATTAGATGTGAATAAAAATATTTATATTTTGAATATAAATGAATCTCAAACATATAGCATGACAAACAAAAGCTCAAACTGAATAAATCTTTTGAGACTTAAAAATGGCATTGTTGTCTGGGACACATTAACAAGACTCGTATATCCATACTTTCGAAGAGTGGATACTAGGACAGATTTGATTCTAATTCAAATGTTGTCTACGAATCTAGTTTATTAGGCGAAGTGCCTAAAACACCTTTTACTTGGTAAAAGTGCAAGTACCACCGATCTGTTAGCCCTTGTTCATAGTGAAGTAAGTGGGCCCATGTCTAGTTAGGCTAGACGTGGATATGAATACTTGTAACCTTTACGGATGTGGCATCGCGTTATGGTTATGTGTATCTTATGAAACACAAGTCATAAACTTTTGAGTAATTCAAAGAGTTTCGACAAGAAGTAAGAAAACAGACCGGTAAAAGTATTAAAAATATTACGGTCGGACCATAGTGTAAAATACTTAAACATATGATTTTCAAGATTACTTGAAAAAATATGGTATTCTTTCACATTGGACACCTCACGGGACACCTCAATTTGACGGTGTGTCCAAACAGAGAAACCAAACTTTGTTGGACATGGTAAGGTTAATGATGAGTCACTCTGAGCTACCAATTTCCTTCTAGGGATACGCATTGAAAAATGCAATACTTATTTTGAATAAGGTTCCATGAAAATCTGTTAGACAGACTTCATATTAGATATGAATAGGAAAGAAACCGGGTTTCTCATTCCTGAAGATTTGGGAATGCTGGGCATATGTTTGGATGATACCAAACTAGAACCCAAATCGGATAAGTGCCTATTTGTAGGTTGTCCTAGGGAAACCAAAGTATAGTACTTATACAACTCACAAGAGAACAATGTAATTGTTGCTCTCCATGCGGCTTTCCTAAGAGGAATTCCTATATGCAGTGATAAGTGGGAGGAAAGTAAAACTCGATGAAAATCGGAGTAATACTGTTCCAGGCACCGAGTCCTCACGGAACACCAACAGTTCATCAGGGATGAAATTGTACCAATAATCTTCGAATACACAAGAACCGCGTAGGTCAGAGAGAGTCAGAAAACAACCTGGGAGGTATGGGTTTCTAATCTCACCTCATGTAGATGTCAATCTTATTGAGGAAGACGAACCGGCTAAGTATGAGGAAGTGATACAAGGTATCAACTCCTTTTATGGCAAAGTGCCATGGAGTCCGAAATGGATTCCATGTATACCAACCAAGTTTGGACACTAGTTGATGTACCAGAAGGCATTGTGCCTATTGTTACTAAATGAGTCTCAAGGAAGACATACATGGATGGCAACATACAAATGTACATAGCTAGGCTTGTACATAATGGGTATCGTCAAAGACATAGTGTCGACTACGACGAAACTTTTTCACCTGTTGCCATAATTAAATCCATTCGGATAATGCTTGCTATAACTGCATATTTCATTTATGAAATATGACAGCTGGATGCCAAAACCACTTTCCTTAATGGAAACCTTTTGGAGGATGTTTGTATGCAACATCCTGACGGTTTTGTCGTGCTAAAACATGTAAATAAGGTTTGCAAGTTAAATCGAACCACTTTTGGATTGAAGCAAGCATAGGGTTATTGGAACCAACGTTTTGATGAGATCATAATGGTATATGATTTCATTCAAAACGAAGATGACTCTTGTGTATATAAGAAGGTTAGTGGGAGCGCACTGACAATGAATGTCCTATAAAATGATGATGTATTGCTTTTAGCAATAACATTCCCATAATATAATAGGTGAAAGCTTGGATTTCATTAAAATTCTCCATGGAATACCTGGGAGAAGCAGGCTTTATTCTAGGAATAAAGATCTACTGGGATAGATCTAGAAAGCTGCTGACAACCCTCCCAGAGCTCGTACTTTTTGAAATGTATGTGACCTGATGTCTCATATGCTTTGAGCATATATAGACGCTATAAGGCCAATCCAGGTGATGGTCACTGGATTGATGTAAAGAACATCCTTGAGTATTTTGGACGAACTAAGGATGCTTTCTGGGAATATGAGAAATGAGAACTTGAGGTGACTAGGTTCACCGCTGCAAGTTTCTAAACCGAAAAAGATGACTTTAAGTCACAATAAGGGTACATATTTAGTTTGAATAACGGAAAAGTGAGCTGAAAATCTTCTAACCAAGATACTGTTGCCGAATAAATAACAAAAGCGGAACATTGTTGCAGCTGAGGCAGCAAAAAAAAGAATTTTGGATCTATATAATCCTAATTGGATTAGGTGTAGTTCTAATAGCGGCTGAGCTGGGCTACAGAACAAGCTAAGGAATCGCGGTCTCATCAACGATCCAAGTATATACTTCGACTATTTCATCTGATTCGTCAGATCATACATCATGGCGATGTGATGATCGAATAAAACGCATCAGATGATAACATTGCAAATCCGCTGAAGAAAATGTTTCTCAGCAGAATTTTGAGCGACCCGTACATAGTTCAGGTGTAGGACACTTGAGTGATTGGATATATGCCAATTGAGAGATTGTTGGACAATTATGACCCATAGCATCACTATTAATACAGAACATGGTGTTGTTGCACAAATTAACTATGTGACAAAGGAAATCGCTCTTTTATCATTTGTAATTGGATTACCGGGATATATAAATGATAAAAGTCAATATAATTAGTACCGAATTAATAAGATATGAGACAGTATTAATCCACGTAAGGTTTAATCATTAAATATCCATAGTCGTAGTATTATCGAGACTGGACATCGATAATGCGGAATAGGCTAGTATTACACTTGTGCGTGTTATGGAAGCGTAACGGTATAGCTCTCATATATTTAGGTATTGGATACTCATGCAAGTGTAATAGGAGGTTCTGTTTACCGATGATACGGAAACAGCTTCACTCTGGATAGACCCCTCGGAATCCCAATGGTAGTATGACTATGTGTCTATGGGAATCCGAATCAGGGTAGGTGTATTTGGTCTTAACTTGAGACTTGCATCGCTAATACTTGCGACAATCAGTATACTTTGGTTTTGGTCGTCCGGGGCTTTAATAGGTTCTTCGTACGCCTCTTATGGGTATACTGGGAATCGTAGTGTATTGGGTGTGATGTCAAGATGGAAGTATCACTTCAGTCATATGAAGATGATGATCACGCAGGATACGGAACTGGTACTCTTAGTACTGCAGTCATCGGGATAATATGACTAGGTCATGATTATCAGATTAAATAGACTAGTTTCCAATGATCCGATATATGCTTCGTACGGGGCAGACACAATTCCAGCCCCAGGCCTAGCATGTGACTTCCGATACTGGATCGTAATACGCAATACTACGTATACTAAAATGACAAAGATTACATATTCCTTAAAAGAATATTTCTGGAGAATTGGGTAGGCACGGTGCTTTGCTAGAAGCCAACCATGTCTTGTAATTCAGTAAGAATGTGGTACGGGGTACGCACGTGTTCGGATAGTCCGACGACTGGATTTACTGCCAACATATCCAGGGATCTCATGGGTTGCTTCCCAAAGATTCACCGATGACGTTTGACTCGAACATAATTAACCTAGGATTAATTATGAGAGAGAGAAAATTAATCTAGGATTTATCACGGGGAGAATTTATCTGGGATAAAATTCGAATAGTAGAGAGAGAACGATTAATTTGGAATTAATCGATTAAATAATATATTCGATATATTAAATGAAATTAGATTTCAAAGCGGAATTAAAATTGGATTTTAATTCGGGCGAACGAATTAATTTAGAATTAATTCACAAGTGACTTTCGTAATAGTTTTGCGAGGCATTATTATTTAATTTAATTTGATTTAATTAAGTCTCAACGGAAAATTCGTTAATTCGGAATTAACGAACCGGAGCCCGAAATATGTTTAGCGGGCCCACTCGTATTTTGAATTAAAGTGGGGCCCACAAGTCCATCACTAGTCAATCTCATCACCTTTTGGTTGATGGAAGTTGTTAGTTGGTGTTAGCTTGTTTCTTACACTTTCATTATTTTGTTTTTGATTTGTGATAGACCTTTACTAACTTTGGAAGTCTGGTAATTGATTAGTTTATTTTTAGAAAATCAAAAACACATCTCACACTCTCTCATTTTTTGAAAGTGGCGTGAAACACATCTCCCTCTCTTCTCATTACAATTGCTGAGAGTTGCACTCAATTTAGGGGAAATTTTGTTGTAAAATTTTCCATTGCTAGCACATTAAAGAGTCTACAAAGGTGATAGGGAAACTATCCCCTTGAGTTTGGAATTCAAAGATCAAAGCTTGGAGTTTATCATTCATACAAGGAAGAGCTTGGAGCACTTCTCAAAGGAGCAAAAATTTTGTTAGCTACACATCCAATAGCCGTTCATTGTAAGTATATTTTTTCCGCAATCTTACTTCGATTATTCACACATGTTTATGCTTAATAGATCATTGGCATGTTCATTGTGAACCTAACACAATGAGCAGGGTAAGATGGATCATTTACTAAATGGCCTGAATGCTGAATTAAGATCCATGATTAGATTGTTTACAATGAATAGCCTGATAGAGATGGTCGATTATGCCCGAAAATTAGAGTTCATAGAAAAAGAATAGCAAGTTGGGCAAGATCATCACAGGAACAAGACTGGACATCGATAATACGGAATAGACTAGTATTGCACTTGTGCGTGTTATGGAAGCGTAACATCATAGTTTTCATATATTTAAGTATTGGATACTTATGCAAGTGTGATAGGAGGTTGTGTTTACAGATGGTACGGAAACAGCTTCGCTCTAGATAGACCCCGCGGAATCCCATTGGTAGTATGACTATGTGTCTATGGGAATCCACGTCAAGGTATGTGTATTTGGTCTTAAACTGAGACTTGCATCGCTAGTACTTGCGACAATCAATACGCTTTGGTTTTGATCCGATACTGGATCGTAATACGCAATACTATGTATACTACGCCTGACAAAGATTATATATTCCATTAAGAATATTTCTGGAGAATTGGGTAGGCACGATGCTTTGCTAGAAGCCAACCATGTCTCGTAAATCGATAAAAATGTAGTACGAGGTACGTACGTGTTTAGATAGTCCGCCAAACATATCCAGGGATCTCTTGGGTCGCTTCCCAAAGATTCACCGATGACGTATGATTCGAGCATAATTAATCTGGGATTAATACGGAGAGATTTTATCTAGGATAAAATACTATTTGAAGAGAGAGAAAGATTAATTCGGAATTAATCGATAAAATAATATATTTGATATATTAAACTAAATTAGATTTCGACGTGGAATTAAAATTGGATTTTAATTCGGGCAAACGAATTAATTTAGAATTAATTCACGAGCGACGTGAATAGTAATTTTGCTTGGCATAATTATTTAATTAAATTTGATTTAATTACGTCGCAACAGACAATTCGTTAATTCAGAATTAGCGAACCCGAGCCCGGGATGTGTTGCGGGCCCACTCAGATTTTGAATCAAGTGGGGCCCACATGTCACATCACTTGTCACTTTAGTTACTTTTGGTGATGGGTTTTGGTGAGAATTATGATAGCTTGTAATTCACTCAAGTTGATGGCATGAATGACTAATACCAAATATTTGGTATATCATTTTTTAATTGATTTTTGAAATCAAAAGATAAGTCAACACACTCAACTCTCACTCTCTCATTCACGCCCATTTTGGAAAAACAAACCCTCTCCATTTTTTCTCTTTGGCCGAACAAGGAGGAAGAACATGAAAGAAATTTGTTGCAAATTTCCTTAGTTGTTAGCACATCAAGGAATCATCCAAGGTGATAGGGAAACCATCCCAAAAGCTTGGAATCAAAGGACAAAGCTTGGAGCTTGGATCTTGGAGCTTGGCTGAAAACATGGAGCAAATTATTTTGTGTTTGACGCATCCTAAATCCGTTCAATGTAAGTATGATTCCGCCATACTTTACTTTTGTATTCACAATTTTTCATTGCTTGTATTGATCTTGGATTGTGTTAGAGACCAACACTCGACGCATTGGTTCGACCATTTCATGTGGCAATGGATCTCGAACTCTAATTTTGTGTATTTATAGTATTTTTACGCATTTATTTACCGGTTTTAGATTATTTGAATTATATTGAGATTTCAGTTTGAGTTATGGATTATTGTTTTTGAATATGGAACATGGATCTTTTAGGGAGGGTAGCCAGAGTAAGAAAGATAGTGACTCAAGACCTAGTAAAAGTCATAGGATGAGTACTAGACACCCTCGTAAATAAGATAAATCTATGGCTACTTAGAGTTCAGTGAGAGCACCATCCAGCAAGACTCTTAGTGGTCAACAAAGTCAAGCTTGAGATAGGAGATTTCCATTATGTGCTACTTGTGGAAAAATCATGATGAGAAGTGTAAGAAGGGCTTAAATGATTTTTATTCATATGAGGAACCAGGTCATATGAAAAGAGATTGTCATAATTCCAAGGATAATAGTGGACAGGTTCAAATGATATTTATTCCTCCAACTCAAGATTTCAGAGGCACTCATGGTCAAAGTGGTGTTCGAGTTCAGACTTCTAAGACTCTTATTGGTGCATATGTGTATAGTAGAGCTGCTTCAGATGGTCAGACTAGCAGACCTAGAGCCTAGACTATGGTATTCGCTATGATGCAACATGAGGCTTAAGTAGCACCAGAGGTTATCACTATATGTTGTCTATCTTTAGTCGAGAGGCCCGAATACTTATTGATCCTAGTGCTACACATTCTTTTTTTTTAAATCATTTAAATTGTATGCCGATATGAAGAAAGTGAACTAGATTGTGAGTTAGTCGTTGCTACTCATGTCAGATATTCCATTATTGCTAAGCAAGTTTATAAAGTTTATGTAATCTATGTTGGTTAGCATGAGTTATTAGTATAATTGATTTTCATGGAGATATATGATTTTGATGTCATATTGGGCATGGATTGGTTATCTTGACATCGTGCTACGGTAAATTGTCATGAGAAAATTATGGAGTTTGAATGTGCAGATGGGCATAAATTTTCTTTTAAAGGAGAGAGATGTCTTATTCCCTCATGTGTGATCTCTGCAATACAAGCTAGTAAGATGTTGATGAAAGGTCACAAGAAAAAGAGTTGAAATTCAGTATTGATGTATTTCTTAGCACAACCATCATATCTCTAGCTCATTCTAGAATAGCTCTCGTAGAGTTGAAAAAGTTGAAGATGCAATTACAAGAATGGTTAGACAGAGGCTTTATAAAGCCTAATTCTTCACCATGGGGTGCACTAGTGTTATTCGTGAAGAAGAAAAATGGTTCTTTGAGATTATTTATTGATTATAGGTAGTTGAATCAGGTTACCATTCACAACAAGTATCCTATGCCACAGATAGATGATCTTTTTGATCAATTACTGGGAGCCAAGGTATTTTCCAAAATAGACATGAGATTCAGGTACAATCAATTGAAAGTGAGAGAATGAGATATATCGAAGACTGCTTTTAGAACTCGCTATAGGCATTATGAGTTCTTATTAATACCATTCGGGTTAACTAATGCATCAGCTACTTTTATGGACTTGATGAATCGAGTATTCAGACAGTATCTGGACGAGTTTGTCATTATTTTTATCGATGACACCCAGATATATTCTAGTAGTAAAGATGAGCATAAATAACATCTAAGAATGGCTTTGCAGACCTTGAAGAAGAATCAGTTGTATGCCAAATTTAGCAAGTGTGAGTTTTGGCTTGACAAAATTATATTCTTGGGCCATGTTATTTTAGTAAATGGTGTTTATGTAAATCCCAAGAGGATTGAAGCAGTGGTTAACTGGGAACCTCCTACCATTGTAACTGAGGTACAAAGTTTCTTAGATTTAACAGGCTATTACCGACACTTTGTCCAGAGACTCTTCTTCATTGCAACATCGTTGAGAAAACTGTTGAGGAATAATGCAAAATTTGAGTGGAATGAGGAGTTTCCAAAAAGTTTTGATAAGCTTAAGTCACTATGGACTATATGTCAGGATTTCCTCGTACGATAAATGACAATGATTCAGTTTGGGTGATTGTTGATAGATTGACCAAATCAGCTCATTTTATACCTGTCAAAGTTGACTATTCTCTAAATAAGTTACCAGAATCTATGTTGATGAGATATTGAGACTTCACGGGGATCCAGTGTCAAGTGTGTCAGACAGAAATCCAAGATTTCCCTACAGATTTTGGCCAAGTCTACAAGAGGCATTGGGTAATAAAGTGAAGTTCAGTACTTCCTTCCATCCTCATACTAATAGGCAGTCAGAAAGAACCATTCAATTTAGAGGATATATTGAGAGCTTGTGTTATGGAGTTAAGAGATAAATGGGATCAACATCGATCATTGATAGAATTAGCCTATAATAACAGTTACCATGCTAGTTTGGGCATGACACCTTATGAGGCACTATATAGGAGGAAATGATAGACTCTTGTTTGTTGGGATGAAACATGTGAGAGGAAACTCTTAGGTCCTGAGAATGTTCAGATTACTACTGACAATGTAGAAATGATTAGATCGAAGTTAAAAACAGCTTAAGATAGACAAAAGAGCTATACATATCTAAAAATGAATGACATTGTGTATTGGGTGGGTGATAAAATGTTCTGGAAGGTTTCGCTTTGGAAGAGTATCATGAGATTTGGCAAGAAAAAGAAGTTGAGTCCTCGATTTATTGGGCCTTACGAGATCTTGGAGCGAATTGGGCTAATTGCTTACAAACTTGCATTGCCACCTAAGCTGACAAAGATTCACGGTGTTTACCATGTGTCCATGTTGAGGAGGTATAAATCATATTCTTCTCACATTTTGCAGGGACAACCAGTTGAGTTGAGAGAAGACTTCACATATGCAGAAGAAATAGTAGGAATTCTGGCTAGAGAGTTGAGACAACTGAAAAATAAGACGATTCAACTAGTGAAAGTTTTATAGGGTAAACACTCAAAAGTGGAAGCTACTTGGGAGCGTGAAGAAAACATGTGAAATATCCTCACTTGTTTCCGACTTTAGGTACGTGAATTTCAATGAAGAAATTCTTTTAAGGGGAGAGAATTGCAACACCATAAATTTAAGACATAAATGAGGAGGGTGAAATGGTTATTTTACATAATAGTTTATAAAGTAAAAAAAAATTACTTTCATTTCATGTTTAGAAAATAGAGAGTGCTCACGAGAGAGAGAAAGAGAGAGAGAAATAGAGAAAGAGAAAAAGAGAGAGAAGAGAGAAAAAGGAGAAAGAGATGAAATTTTTCCTATCTGTCTGATTCGGAGCCGATCGAAATCGGGTCTCTTAAGGAAAGTGTACAGCTCGACTTTTGACAGTGGTATTGTCGTGAGTAACTAACGATTTTTCGATAAGAAAGTTTTTTGATTTTTCTCGATTTCCCATTGATCTAGATCTCTGATTGTCAAACTGTCGATGTCATTGGAACTAGGGGAGGCAAATGAACGCACAACCACCTGAAAAACTGGATTTCGATCGGCGCATGGCGCTCACACACAATAGAAGCCATGGCTCATGAGGACCACACACGGCCTGTAGTCGCAGCGCATAAGGCCAACGTGCCAGACCGAATGTCGGCCTCGATCATCCGAGTATCCTTTTGTGCTATCCCGACCCTTTCGAGTAGTAACGGACCTTCGAATCTCAATTTTCGTATAATTTGTCATTATATTCAATTTATGAATATATGTGTTTCAGAAATGTAATCAGCCTTAGAATGTGATTAAATTACTTGCTTAGGCTATTTATATTGTCGCTTTGTGATTGGAACTAAATTACAGACTTTATCAGAAAATATGGTAGAATATGAATGTGTGTAGGAAGTTATTGTAGGCTTGGGATTTGGGCTGGTGATGTTGAATTGATATATAGACGTGTATATTAATTAAATATGATTGTAAGTTTGATGAGGATGAATTGTATAATGGAAGTCTGTATTATAGACGGAAGTCTGTCGAAATCTCGTTAGGATTACGAGAACGTTTAGGTCATGTTTCTTGCATATTCTTTCATATACTCTAACTAGTATTATGTTCCTTACGATAAATTCCTATGTCTCTTTAGGTGATCAAGATAACGTTTGAGGGGACGGTCCTGCTGTGTAGTTTCGTTTCTCGGCAGTACAATTCACCAAATTCAAGGATAAACTTGTAAATTGATGTTTTTCGAAGTATATAGTTATGTATGTTTTCTTAAATGAATCTTTAAGGTAATGCATTAAATGATTTAGTTTTAAAAAACTTATATTTTGCTATAAAAATGGATCGAATGTTGATTATGTTTGAAGTCATGAGTTTGTAATATATGACAAAGTTTGCTTAATTTTTGAGATACATGAGCAAGTGTTTTAGAAATGATTTTTATGCTAGGATACACTTTGTGTACATATACGTGCCAAATTATTTGTTATGAGACGATGTCTCATTTTGCTAGTTTTGCTCAGAAAGTCTGTTATGGATGTGGGAAAGTCCCTGTTGCCAGCTTCGCCGATATGTCAAGATTGTGTATATGATGAATGTACAATTTTATTTTATGCAGAGTATTCTTGTACAGAGTGAGATTTATAAGAAATAATTCTTATGATTTCCTAGAAATATTTTATACACCATTTTACATATTAATGTATTTAGTTGTATTATGAAAGTTTTATTTGATCTGCCTTGTTTCTTGTTTATCCACGGTACTAAGTTGTGATCCATTGCACTAAGTGTGAGCTTACTCTTTCATTCAAATTACAGTTTCAGAAGATTTGTAGATCCTCCATTTTGTTCTATGCTGTTTCTTCATCATATTTTACTATTTGAGAAAGGTTATGCTAATAGTAGATAGTGTTTTGATGTATTTTGAGATGAATGATATAGATATATCTTCCCTAAATGAGTGTATTATTTTATTTTAAGCACGGGGCCAATTTTGATACATGGACATGCATATATTTTCATATGGATAGTTCTTTTGTGATGGATATCATGGAGATCCTATATATATATATAATGATGATGTTACAGGTTATAATCAAGTGTTTCATATAGGGAATTAGTCCAAATTATAGAGAAAACTCTACCAGTTTCACGATTGAAAGTCACACATACCTACCAAAGAGGATTGGTGTGATACTTGAAGTAAAATTCATAATCTATAACTAGCCTAATCACAAACTGTCTAGATTGAGTTCTATAAACAAGACAACCAATTTTGAAATTTTCTAGGAATTCATGCTTGCATGGAAAATTTTGATTTTTGATTATGTAATTTCTTACTGTGTCTAGTTTCTGTAGAATTTCACGAATCATTAATCAAAGGTCTAGAACTTATTTTATAACCAGAATACTACATCATATATAGACTTAACTTCCATTCAAGTTTGGGGTAATTTTTTAGATTATAAAGCTTTTATCACCAAACCTAGCACTCCATAATTATCTATTATCATTCTAACATCATTCAAACATATAAATATTCAACCCTAGTATGAAGAAATTCTAAAACAAGATTTAAGAAATTTTACCCAATTGTCTTTCACGTTTTCTAAATTCAACAAAGATTCTTTAAGATTTGAGCTCATTTTCCTTGCATTTACTTGCTCCCATGACTGAGTTCTCTCCCTCTCCCTCCATTATCTCACACATAAGGCAAGAAAAATATCAAGGGTCCATTTTTTTTTTATTTCTTCATTTTAACTAGATAAATGTAGAATTTCCTAGGCAATTTGCTAAATGGGCCGAGAATGCAATGGTTGGTGGGCTTGGTTTATTTTCTTTAATCAAACTTCTCTTCCCCTCATCCTTCACATTTTCGGCCATAGTGCATAAAAATGACTGAGGAAAATGTTAAACTTGTGTGTTTTATACATTTAACTATCATTTTGGAAAATTATCTATAAACTTTTGAAGTTGGCCGGCCATATACCTCCATTTGGGCTTTATTTCTATCTATTTTTTTCGGCCAAAATTTAACTCCATTGTGGGCTTATTTGTGTCACATCTCAAATTACCCGGACATGACCAGCAGGAGATAGTGATACTATCTCCATAAGCATTTAATTTGAACATACATAACGTGAGATGATCTATAAATGAATTGTTTGATCCTGAATACATGTGTGTCTGACATAGAAATACACATGAATTACATGAAAATAAATTTATACATCCTGATCTATACATGAAGTTATACGGCCTCAGCCTAACGTAACAAATAATTAATCATCTGGACCTCTGATATTCGTTTCCTAATGACTACAGCTGGTATCAATCTTCTCCAAACCTTGTCCTTAGCATTCATGAAATCTTGTATCACAAAAATAAAAGTGTGGGAAAGTAAGTCTTATGAACGACCCAGTGAGTGAATGCTGAAATATGAAAGCAAAAACATAAAAATACATAATTTGTATAAATAATCTCGTTTCAATTTGGATTCTTGAAAATATAAACTTACAAGTAGTGGTCATATACCATGGATAGTGAAAACATGAATCGTGTATCTTGAAACTTAAACGGTAAGCCATGTAATGTTACCATAGACATGAAATGTAAACTATGATCATGAATGAAAAATCTGTAAGCATGGTTATAAATTATGACAATGAACTGTCATATGTAACATAAACTGAAAACTATAAAAATGACTTGAAAATGTACTTTTGAACTGAAAATTATAATCATGACTATAATTATGATACATAGACTACAAAATGATCGAAAACTATATAGCGTGAACTTCATACGTTCAAACTAAAAATCTGAAAGTCGCTATTCCATGATCTATGTTTCAGATAGCTCTTTGAAGTTCCAAAAATCACAAGCAATACCACAATCCTAACTCTGCTGTTGGGTAGAAATTACAGAAAACTCTTTTGCAATTTCAGCCATAACATACAACCATCCGTTAAATATTTTCATAATTTATTCCACCTTCCCCTTCACAGAGCCTGCGACTGGCGCGCTAACAAGCCCAAAAGTAATAGTTGTCGAGAGTCTAAAAAGCGAGGCGCGAGTCGAGATGCGTACGACTCACAGACATGAGGAACATATTTATTAATAATAATTTATATTTATAATTTATGCATTATGAAATTGAAATTATAAAATAATACTGAATAATAAAATTTATACTATATTTGTTTTATAATTAATTATTAATGATATTATTTGTCAAATAATAAAATATAATTTATTATCAAATTTTTCTATTGGTTGTCTTGCCTCAACTGTCTTGAAGCGCATGTCCGAACGTTTCATGTGCCTTTCGCCTCAACAACATTGCCTTTTGCAAATTCGAGGTCCTTTTCATTTTTATGTTACTTGTTCCTGCAGATCATAGATACCTAGTTGCATATGTAAAAATATATATATATATATTTAAAAGCAATACCACCCTGAATAAAAATCCTCATACTACCTGTAGCCCTCGATCGAGGGTCTTGTTTTTGTTCCTAAACAAAACAACTGAAGCTTTTTTATTTTCCTCCATAGTTTTCACTCTGAGTAATTTATCTTGGATTTGATCTATCTCCGCATTTAGCTTGATTTATTATTATTATAATTTCTATTTGCTATTGACCATGTTAACTTTCTAAAACTGGATTGTCAGTAATTACTGGCTTTGATTTTATGGAAGTGGTATTTGAGGGGGATTTTTGTACTTGTGCGATAGTACTTGAATTATCATGTGTTTGTTATGTTAGTTTAGCTAGAGTAAATTTTGATGGGATGAGTTAATTTTGAAGTTGACAATGCTCATGTACTGTAATAGGATGTTAGAAAATTAGAAACAAATCACAATGATATTTGCATACTTTAGTACAAAAGTGTGTACAATTTTTAATATTAGGAGTCATATGTAATGGTAAAGCCACATTACAAGTTTTATTTTAGGATTTGGGCTCTATAGCAGTATTGAATGACGAGCGGCCAATATTCATATGTTTACTGCTCCTAACTTAATGTTATGTGAGATGTCTCGAGTTTTATGAGCTATTTGATGTATTTTGGGTTCATTTTGCAGGTAAAAATAATATCAAGAATCAATGGAATTAATGAGGGATGAAAACGGCAAAAACACGGAATAAATTGGAGTAAATTCAGAGTTAATGCGCATCTTGACGATGGATTGATAATACATATGCAGATTATGAGGGCATTGATAATCCAGATTGACTAGCATGATGGTTATTATCACCCACTTAAATTCGGGTAGCCAATCGCATAAGCTAGTAGCAAGGTTTGATTGTTTGGTGTAACAAATAGGTGCTTGTGTAAATGACAAGTCTATTGAACTGACCTCTATAAGAGTTTTCCTATGGAAAGTTCTGCGATATATGAATGATTCTTAAACTTGAGGTCTTCACTAATCTTACATTTGAAGCATGTAACTTTAACACCCACTTGAGTTATATGTAAAGCATGTAAAGATTATGATAGATATAACAAAGGACTTGCCTCTCTAGATAATATATGTTATAAGAATTTATATCCATGTGTGGTTTACATAATGATAATGCAAACCTTTAACCGTAGTGGAGATTTCTAAATGATTATTTTTTAAAACTCCTGTATCACAATATTATCAAAATTATGTTCAATATTTAGACATTTGACATTTAGAGTTGACACGTTCTGTACACTAGGTTATTTAAATGAATAATTATTTAATTTTTTAAATAATTTTTTATTATAGAATATTCTTTAATTAATCAATTAATTAATTATTCAAGCTTATTATATAAGCTATCTTATATAGTAAAATTTTGGCCATATATTTGGCTTAATATTAGCCCTGCATATTAAACTGTCAAAATGACAAAATTGGCCGTCCCTATTTATAATGAGATTTTCGGCCTAGGCTAGAGTTAATGGAAAATTTATTTTCCATTTTAAGTTTGGTTTTTAAGCTTGAGAGAGAGCTAAAATAAGGACTTTTAATTTGGTTGAGTCAAGTATCAAATTGGAAGCATGGATGGATTGTTTAAGAACTTAAACAATGGCTTATAAGGGAAATAAGGTAATTCTTATTTTCCTTTGTGCTGTAAATTATTTATAATTTTTTTTCTAATACATGAGTGTAGCTTAGATTCATGCTTATTTGATGTGTTTGGAATGATAAAAAGTAAATTGATTAGCCTAGATTTGTATATATAAAATTAATTAGGCTAATTAGTGTAATTAGATCTAATTAGAGTGTAAGACACTAAATTACTATTCCAGAATTGCTTGAGCTACTCCTTGGTAACCTATAATTTTTTTTAAGTTATTTTATGGCGATTGACTCTCAATTGGTAATTAGGAATTTAGATTTGTATAATTTTAAATTAATTAGGAGATTAATTTTATTAATTATGTAATTAATTCAATTGTGGTGTTGTGAATGAAATTTCATATGTAATAATGCGTAGAAAAATTCCTTGATTTTTTAGAATTGTTTTGGATTTTAAGTAAATATTACATTAGGGGTAGAATCAAAATTTGCTGAAACTACGATTATTTGGTCATTGATACAGTACTCTAGCAGTGTGTAAAGTATGAAGAAAAATTCTCAAAAATTTCGAAATCATTCCTGTAGTATTCTGGAAATTTCTATACTAGGGGTTAAATGGTAATTACTAAAATCAAAGTGATCAACCACTGCTATAGTTATTGGATCACTCTAGGAGTGGGCTGGTCAGATTTCATGGTTGATCTGACTGTTTGATTGTCTCAGTCACCCGATTAGGCGGTCCAATAAATCAGTTAACGTGTAACGGCAGAAAGTGTTTTTGAAAATTTTTATCCCGAGTTTTTTGTATAATCACACTTTAATATTTGACATTAATGAATGATATGGGTGAAATACGGATAAATTAAAGGTATATGATACCGATTAATTTATCTGAATTAAAAAATAATTTAAAAATCAATTTCGCTCGCCGACGTGGTTCCACAACATTTGCCCCAACACAGCCAACCAATTGTAACCTCATGGCTTAGATGAAGTATTGCTCGAATGAAGCTGAGGAGTGGCAAGAACTGTATTTGTAGTTGGCGTCCGGCCAGTAAAGTAGTAGGTTTCTTCAGAAATAAGCTTGTTAATAGTAGAGTCCCAAGTTGAAAGGGGATTTTGATGAAGCAATGAAGTTCAAGTAGGCTCAAATTTATCATCGAGGGCCATGAGAAAACGAATTAAAATTTTGCGATCTCTGAAGTCCGTGAATTTTTCAGCATCAACAACAGACTCCCATTATGGTTCAGAAAGAGTTAATAAACATGAAAACAATGAAGTTTAGCTTGTAGTGAAGCAAGAGCAAGCAAACACAATGGAAATTGGTATTCCATGATCTATGTTTCTGAATATAACCAAAAAGAGGTAAAGATCTACGAGGCAGATAGCTCTTTGAAGTTCCAAAAGCACAAGCAATACCACAATCCTAACTCTGCTGTTGGGTAGAAATTACAGAAAACTCTTTTGCAATTTCAGCCATAACATACAACCATCCGTTAAATATTTTCATAAGTTATTCCACCTTCCCCTTCACAGAGCCTGCTACTGGCGCGCTAACAAGCCCAAAAGTAATAGTTGACGAGAGCCTAAAAAGCGAGGCGCGAGTCGAGATGCGTACGACTCACAGACATGAGGAACATATTTATTAATAATAATTTATATTTATAATTTATGCATTATGAAATTGAAATTATAAAATATAATACTGATATCATTTGTCAAATAATAAAATATAATTTATTATCAAATTTTTCTATTGGTTGTCTTGCCTCAACTGTCATGAAGCGCATGTCCGAACGTTTCATGTGCCTTTCGCCTCAACAACATTGGCCTTAACCTTTCATACGTTCAAAATTATACATCCGGACGAGCTAATGTCATGATCATCTACTCAGCATTGATTATTCAAATAGTCTCGACAAACACGTATATGTAACCTAAAAACTAGATAGAAGTATACCGTTCCACACTGACGATAAGAGTCCTTGGGGCAACCCCAAGAGCTTATCATATTTCTCCATGTCCTTGCCTTTTGCAAATTCCAGGTCCTTTCCATTTTTATGTTACTTGTTCCTGCAGATCATAGATACCTAGTTGCATATGTAAAATATATATATATATATTTAAAAGCAATACCACCCTGAATAAAAATCCTCATACTACCTGTAGCCCTCGAGGGTCTTGTTTTTGTTCCTAAACAAAACAACTGAAGCTTTTTTTATTTTCCTCCACAGTTTTCACTCTGAGTAATTTTTCTTGGATTTGATCTATCTCCGCATTTAGCTTGATTTATTATTATTATAATTTCTATTTGCTATTGACCATGTTAACTTTCTAAAACTGGATTGTCAGTAATTACTGGCTTTGATTTTATGGAAGTGGTATTTGAGGGGGATTTTTGTACTTGTGCGATAGTACTTGAATTATCATGTGTTTGTTATGTTAGTTTAGCTAGAGCAAATTTTTATGGGATGAGTTAATTTTGAAGTTGACAATGCTCATGTACTGTAATAGGATGTTAGAAAATTAGAAACAAATCACAATGATATTTGCATACTTTAGTACAAAAGTGTGTACAATTTTTAATATTAGAAGTCATATGTAATGGTAAAGCCACATTAAAAGTTTTATTTTAGGATATGGGCTCTATAGCAGTAATGCATGACGAGCGGCCATTATTCATATGTTTACCGCTCCTAACTTAATGTTATGTGAGATGTCTCGAGTTTTATGAGCTATTTGATGTATTTTGGGTTCATTTTGCAGGTAAAAGTAATATCAAGAATCAATGGAATCAATGAGGGATGAAAACGGCAAAAACACGGAATAAATTGGAGTAAATTCAGAGTTAATGCGCATCTTGACGTTGGATTGCGCGTCGAGACGTCGCATAAAGAAAAACAGGTAGAGATTTCACCGACTAGCGCGTCCCAACGCCGGTCTTTGCGCTTCGTAACGCGCCAATTGATGCCAAGTGAGCGTAGCGATGCTAATCCATCCGCGTCGCGACGCTGAGTGCGAAATTAGAATCGTCCTCAGCAAGGAAACACCCTTAAGACTTCCTATATAAGCCACAACTCATCTCAAAACGATAGGAGAGTTTCATAACCTAATTTGGCAGCCTCCAAGGAGATTTTTGAGAGAAATCAAAGCATATAAAGCAAGAACATAGAACTCAACAGTAGGAAGCGAAGGACTAACGATCTCAACAGAGTTTCTTCTTCCTTTTACTTCTTCGATGTTTTATTTATCATTGAATATCTATTTAGAGTTTTTGAGCATGTGTAGTAATTAAATCTATAATCTGGGGTTGTGATGAAACCTAGTATTTGAGTTTATAAATTGTTTTTCCTTATATTATGTGTGATTCTTTGGCTTGTTTATTGAATCTTGTTTTTAATGATTCTTATTGCCCGATCACCAATAAGATAGATGTGGTAAACATAATTGAACTTGACAAAGGGATTTTAGTTTTAGCTTTATATTCAATAGCATACGATCTCTTTTTTGGGATTTCTTTACAGGATAGAAATATACCTGTTAGGCGTGTTGGGGTTTCGGGCGAAGGGCGCGGCGGAAGCGCGGTTCGGGCGAAATCTTAATTTAAAACTTTTTCAAATTACCGAAAAAATTATTCAATATCTAATATGAATAATTTATTCATATTTCACCTAAACCTATTTATTCGATATCAAATAACGACATAAATATATATGAAACATCGCGAAACTTTTACGAAAAATGTTTTTCCGCAAAATGACGCAAAATGCGTTTTTTACCGAAACGACCACCCGACACTTATGGAGACTGTCCAGGTCAGCCCCAATAGTGTTAGGGCAGTTCATGGGCTGCCCGAACAGTGACAAATTCACTGCTTGGACAGTCGTCACCCGGTTGGCTCAAAAATATCCGGTAACGCCGTTTTCGCTTATTTCAACTCCGAAACACTTTCCGGCAATTGTTCCAACTCCCAAAACACATCCAATACATTCATAAGACATAAATTGCATCACCAAAATATCAGATATTCCATGTCTGAAACAGAAAACGAAATTGCCTATTTTTCATGCTTTAAATCCAAATTTTCAAGATTAATTCAATTAATCAAAACACCAACTCAAGTCACCACATATGAATCACCCAAAAATAATTCTAGGCATTATAAGAGTGGTCATAACACTTTAGAATGACAACATGTCATCTAATGATCAAATTGGACTAATATTACAATAATATTATCCAAAATCTATTTCACACATGCCAACACCTCCAATTCCATCCACCACAACCAAAAGCCTCAATTCTAAGAAAAAGAAGAAACCCTAAAAACCATCTAGACAATCAAGAACATGAAACAAACTTTCAAGCTTAGGGATATTGAGTATTACCTCTAATTCTCCAATTTCCTAAAGCTTTATTCTTGATTTTCTTGATTTTCTTTGTTGAATCATCAAACAAATTTGAGAGAGACTTTTGGGTAAGGGTTTCGGCCATGATGATGATTAGATGAAGAAAATAAAATTTTCTCCTTTTTTAATCATCAAAACCGACATAGAAGGGGCTTTTTGGTCATTTAACATTTTAATCTAATTAAAATTAAAGATAAGCTTTAAGTTGGCCAAATCAAATTAG
The DNA here is from genome assembly GCA_019454045.1 of Zanthoxylum bungeanum. Classification (NCBI taxonomy): domain Eukaryota; kingdom Viridiplantae; phylum Streptophyta; class Magnoliopsida; order Sapindales; family Rutaceae; genus Zanthoxylum; species Zanthoxylum bungeanum. The sequence continues at coordinate 26,841 of SKCR01045927.1, forward strand.
CACATCTAAGCTTAATTAAATCATGTCATGTGTACAAATAATAATTAGCCATATTTCATAATAATTATGAAAAAGTTTATCAATTAATTAATTATTCAAATATTTAACAATTAAATATTTAAATAATTAATTAATATAATTATTATTATATATGTATTTTTATTTACAATAAATAACAAATACATATGTTAATGGCATGTGTCAAAGTCTCATTTGACGATTAATTAATGTGTATCTAATCGAATTATGTATCAAATACAAATACACAATAATTACGCTTGACAAAAAATGTCCTTATGCATGTGTTATCGTTTAACAGATTAAACGATCCGAATTAACTCATTTAATCCGGTGAAGTATTATGAATAATCAGTATTATTCATATCACGTTGCCCAAGTGCTCAACGAGTACACTTCATATTGTGGGACTCTCTAAGTTTAGGTTTATCCGTCATGAAATCCAATTTCGTGTCCATAATCCACCCACTCATGGATTATGACGACCACGGATAATCTCGCTAAACTATGCAAGTCGAGGTCATTACATACGTATAATCCCTATGTCACAGGCTTTCCATATTATACCTGGGGTATAGATAAAAATGTCAAACCCGTTCGGTATAATATAGTCGACTTTCAATTTACGATCTCTAAATAACACTCAAAACTAATTTCTGAAATTATACCACTGCCATGGATTTACTAGATCGTAAACACGTGGGGATGTCTATGCCCTGTACACAGGACTGACGGATTCTATCTTGATACGCACTGGATATCATGAGCATCAGTCCACACCCAACGAACAGGTGGAGGTCTGATCATAAATAGATCATTGACATGACTGCCATCAAAGTGTGGATGATAACTCATATATCCCACTGTGGTATCTCAAGTCAAAGGACCACTATGCTCGCTCAATTCGTGAAGATTCCAATTGACGTTGGTGTACCATCTATTAGGAAATCTTCAGTGAGTCATTCAGTGTCTTATCAAATAAACACCTACATGTCTATACAAGTCTCCCGAGACTCATGGTTCATTGGGATAAACCATCGGACCAAGTCACGAAATACGACATGTACTGGTCTCAGCGGATTTTACTAACCGACCAGAGTTAGTAAATCTTGACCAGGAACTTTATTTAAGGATATACATCTTATAGTGTGCTTCCCAAACTACGTTGTAACTGCACACTATATTGTAAATCCTAGGGTCTTTGTCTAATATACACGTATCACTAAACCAGATTTAGTTTCGATCTAATCATAATCAGATATGTAATCGTAATTAGATCGAATAAGTGTATAAAAGACAAGGGTGCTACCATTAAATTAGTAATATTATGGAAAATAGAATTGCTCGTATTCATGAATCGGACATAAATACGATCCGGATTGGCACTCCGAACACCAACTCTGACAGGACAGGTGTAGCTATAATTGGAATTTGATCTTAATGAATTTGGAATTACTTAGTTGACATATAAATATGGTTGATTAATTTATTCTTAATGTTTTCACATGACCATCGAAAAAGGCATCTGGATATCTTAGTGTTCCATAGGAAAGCCAATTCATCTTTAGAATAATATTGGGTGCATTCACAATCCTGAATGTTTTCTTCTCATTCATTTCCTTCAAAATCACCATAGATATATTTATTTTCTTTAGTTTTAATTTAAACTTAATTCAAAAATCAAATTTTAATTTCAATTAGATACTTGTAGTTAATTAATTGTAAGGATTAGTAAAGTAGGTAATAAGTCATCGTGGGATCGATAACTTTTATAATACTTGAGCGATATGTGTGCTTGCGTAACTTGTGAAAATCACGATCAAGTTTTTGGCGCCGTTGCCGGGGACGTATTTTATCTTTCATTTTTAATTTTGAGATTAGGAACTTTACTTGTTACCTAAATATTTTTCTTTTCGTCTAAATTTTATTTCAGGTTATTGGGCAACTACAAGAGAAGAAGCTGAAGCTGTGAACTCCTTCCACTTGACCTAAAAATCGAAAGAACCATCCGACAGTTGAGAGTCAACAGCCAAGAAGACTAAGAGGCACAACTCAAAATGAACAATCGGGAACCGGAACCCTTGGAAGAAGCACCACCAATTCTCATTCGAGATAGGACAATCCATGTGGTTGACGATTTCATCTCCAGTGTTTTCCTACCACCCCCACCCGCAAACACATGTGACATCAAGACATGCATTCAGATGATCCAGCAGTCGATGCAGTTTGGGGGTGGTGCACTTGAAGAACCAAACACCCACATCAGTAGCTTTCTGGAAGTGTGCGATCATTGAACTACAACTGATGGGCAAAAGAAGCAACACAATTGTGAGTTTTTCCTTACTCTTAATGAGATAGAGATAATGGATGGCTCAATTAACAACCAGCAGGGTCCATCACGACTTGGCCATACCTGACGATAAAGTTCTTCACAAAATACTTTCCCCCAGCCAGAATTATAAGATTAAGAAATGACATCATATCCTCCGTGCAGTATGACTCTGAAACTCTTTACGAGGCATGAGAAAGATACAAGGAACTGCTATAGAAGTGCTCCCATCATGAGATTATCAAATGGTTGCAAGTATAAACTTTCTACATTGGATTTAATGGGATGATGAGGTTCACAATGGATGCAACCTCGGAAGTTGCATTAATGGGAAAATGGGAACACAAAGCATGTGATCGAATAGAAGAAACGACAAACAAAAATTCATTGTGGCCAACAGAGAGGAATATTCCCCAACGAGTATCAGACATCCACGAGGTCGGGCTCAATACAGTTGTTAGTGCCAAACATGACCAAATATACAAATGCATAAAGGTCATGAGTATGCAAGCTATAAATAAAGTTAGTGTCACAAGCGTATGATATATGAGAGGACAAAATAGGGAGCTACACACTCAATATGGTGAGTCGGTAAACTATGTTAACAACTTCAACAAGCCATGCCACAACCCCTATTCAAACAGCTACAATCATGGGTGCAAATATCACCCTAATTTTGGATGGAAAAATAACCAGGGGATATGTGTGGGACACAGAAACTGGGTGACGTATGCTGTTCCGGGCTCGCGGCCCGGTTGGGAGTACGGAGTAGCCCGCGGGGGACTAAACCAGAGAATGATGGAGTCGCCACCAGGTGTGAACCGGGATAAAGATTTAAGGCCGCACTCACCCCTCGCAAGGGAAGACCTCAAACCGTTGGGTTCAGAATAGTCCCTTACTTATGCCACTTGTAATGAAATGATTTGTGCAATAATTTAACCAAGCCTAAACAACATTTATTCCCAAGGATAATTTACTCCTAAGTTCGCATGCATAAGTACAAGGCTCATATCTAAGTTTGCATATAACCTATGTCCGAATTTGCATACAACCTATTTGCATATAATCTATGTCCCAATTTACATACAACCTATTTGCATATAATCTATGTCCAAATTTGCATGCATACAGATAAATATGGCTCGCATGCAATGTCATAAGCACATTACATTCGATTATAGGCATGTCAGTAGATAATAATTATACAATCACGCATGAAATTAAATTGGAATAACGGCGAACATGCAATAGCACACGGCAATCTCATGAACATACTTCGATCATATAATGCGGAAAACAAAGAACAACCTAGACATAATGCAAATTCCAAACGCCAGATAAATGACTAATCATGCTTGAAAATGAACAACCAAATAGGCTAAACCATGCTTAAGAAACAAGTAACATACTAACGGCCTAATCATGCTCGAATACCATCTCATGAACACATCAAATAGATAAATGCAGGGATACAAATAGTATGATTGATTACATGATACAAGAGAAATCACCTAAGAAACAATTATGCATGACTTGTGATGAAAAGGACTCAGTTCAGTATATGCGTGTTTGTGTAGCGTTTGAAAACGCGTTCGAACGGTAAACAGAAGGTTCGCGTTCGTATAGCGTTTGAGAACGTGTTCGAACGGGACATGACCTGATGCAACAAAATGCATTCGCGTTCGAGTAGCATTCATAAATGCGTTCGAACGGTAAACAGAAGGTTCGCGTTCGTATTTTATAGCGTTTGAGAACGCGTTCGAACGGGACCAGACCTGATGCATGATAAAACAAAGGAAATACGTGCGCGCTTGAGTTGCTTTAGTAAACGCGTTCGAACGGTAAACAGAAGGTTAGCATTCGTATAGCATTCGTAAACGTGTTCGAACGAACTGAGACAGAAAACATGCGTTCGTGCGGAGTTCTGAAACACGTTCGAACGGGGTTACAGCAGTGACCTAAAAAAACAGTAAACAACATGACACATACGTGAACGGGTGAATAGATGACACCTAATAAATAATAACGGGCTACAAGGCGCGGCAAAGCATCGTGGTAAATGATTTTAACCCCTCGAGATAGAGGACCTTTAGTCCAACTTACTAAGCCTATGCGCTAATAACATAATGCACATAAAAATAAAGACAACGATATCGGACTTTATATACCCGATTGAACACATCTTACATTCAACCGAATATGCGTCATCCGGCGCGGCGAAGCATCGTGGTAAAGGATTTTAACCCCTCTAAACGGAGGACCTTTAATCCAACTTACTAAGCCCATGAGCTAATGACATAATGCATACAAAAAATAAAGACAACGATATCGGACTTTGTATACCCGATTGAACACATCTTACATTCAACCGAATATACGTCATCCGGTGAGGCGAAGCATCGTAGTAAAGGATTATAACCCCTCGAAACGGAGGACCTTTAATCTAACTTACTAAGCCCATGCGCTAATGACATAATGCATATAAAAATAAAGACAACGATATCGGACTTTGTATACCCGATTGAACACATCTTACATTCAACCGAATATACGTCATCCGGTGCGGAAAAGCATCGTGGTAAAGGATTTTAACCCCTCGAAATGGAGGACCTTTAATCCAACTTACTAAGCCCATTCGCTAATATCATAATTACACAAACAAATAACATGCAGAATTTAAATAACGGATAATAAACGAATCAAAACAACATAAAACAAAATATGCGTCGTTTGCTCAAGTGGTACGTGGAGTTGTATCCCAAGTACAGACCGCACTACCGTCTATTCGGATTCGGCTACGGAATTTATGTCTGGGTTTCCATCCTATATACCACAAGAGGCGACACATTTTCCATTTTATTCAAAGCCACGACATGCATCCATGAACGACTCTCATACGAAATAAATAACTAAAACGATTAAAAGATGAATAAAAAATAAATACGAAAAGTGCCCTCAGGTCTAACCTTTTATGTCGACTCTCGGAAGTACCGTACGCGGTTGTCGAAAGGGTGGATGCTCCGCAACTCCTCCGGTTCACTGGTTCAACATTTTCTCTCACTGTTTCGCTGCTCAAGCTATCGTTTTCACTCCATTTCGCTGCTGTTATGCTGTTGTTTTACTGCTGATTTGCGGTCACTGTGTTTGCTATATTTAGACTACTGTTTTGGGTGTGTTTTTTGGTAATTTCAGGGGTACAGGGCTGCTGTTTCTCGGTAGGTACAGTGCGGTTTTATGGCAGTTTATTCAGTGATGTTAGGCAGTTTCAGGGAGGGTGTTTTGTGGTGATTAAAGTGGGGCTTTGTGACTGTTTCGGTGATGCGGTTTTGGTGGCGTTTAGGGGACAGTTTTAGGTGATGATTCTCGGCTATGGGGAGGTGTTTAGGGGGCTTGATGTTTTCGATTATGGAGAGTGAGGGATGAAAGGAGAATTCTTTGATGCTTGTTCTTGTTTTGGTCGTGAGGACTAGGGCTTTTTCTTACTGTCTGTGCGTGAGTTGGAGAAGGGAAGTGTCTTGGCAATGTGTTTCTTTTATAGACAAAAGGGATGGGTGAATCCTTGCTTGACAAGGAAGGGATTTGTGCTTTAAAGGAGGATATGATTTGGTGTTATGTATGGAAAACACAATATTGATTGGAGGCAAAATTATGCTTAATTAGGATGTTCATATATTTGATTGAGGGACATGTCTTGGCTAGATTAGGAATATGATATATTTATTTGTTTTGTTTAGGCATTATATTTGTTTAGTTAGGAATATAATAATCTTGATTGATTTTAATTATGCATGATTTTATTTTAAATTGGTATATGATTTTTAGATTTTATTTAATTTTTTCATGTGTTAAAATGTATTTTATTAATTGGATATGTTTTATGGGCTTTGGTGGGCTAATTGGGCTAGGGTGTGAGGCTAGCAGCAAAACCAGAAATACCAATACCATTCGAACGCCGATTCGAACGCTACACGAACGCCCGCAATCTGCTTGATGTTCGAACGTGGTCATGAACGCAGCACGAATGAAAATAGTGAACTTGTGAAATGAATGTGATGACATACTTATTCTGAATTTCCCCTTCCGACGCCCGTTTCCTGCGACTTCCGTGACATAAAAGGTAGTGCCTCTAAATGAGACTCATCATAGGGACTTATATGCAAAAATGCAGTGCCTACAACATGACCACATGACAGATCACATGGCCCGCAGCAGAACAGAGAGACCACTCAAGAAAGCAAGCCACCCATGGAAGAGCTACTGATACAAGTGGTAAATAACAACAAGCTTCTCACTAAGTAGAGCGTAGAAATGCCAAGACCAATGCTAGATTAGAAGCATTAGTCCACAGCCAAGCCGCATCTTTGAAAAAATTGGAGAATAAATTGTGACAGTTCACAAGTGGTCAGAACTATAGACCATTGTGTGCCCTTCCGAATGATACAGAACCTAATCCAATAGGTCTGAATAGTGAGTCTTGCAAGGCTATCAAACTAAAGAGGCAGCCTACAGAGAATGAGGTAGAACCTACAAAATAAAAGAGGAGAGATGAATGAGATACTAAAGAGGCAAACCTAAAAATTATCCACCTCATTCATTCTCTCAACGTTTGCAACAATACAAGCTAGATAAGCAGTTTTTAAGGTTATTAGAGATCTTTAAGAAACTGCATATCAACATTCATTTCGCCAAGCATTAGAGAAAATGCCCGACTATGTGAAGTTTTTGAAAAACATCATGTCAAATAAAAGGAAGTTGGACGAGTTTGAAACTGTAGCACTCACAGAAGAATATAATGCCATCTTGCAGAAGAAACTGGCACCCAAGTTGAAGGATCATAGTAGCTTTACCATACCATGTACCATTGGCAACCACTACTTTGGTAAGACATTATGTGATTTGGGTACGAGCATCAACCTAATATCGATGTCTACTTACCATAAATTGGGTTTGGGAGAGGTGAGACCAACTAGTGTTACGCTGCAGCTAGCAGATAAATCCCTCACTACCATCGTAGAAAAATAGAGGATGTGTTGGTAAAAGTGGACAAGTTCATCTTCCCCGCGGACTTCATCAGTTTAGATATGAATGAGGAAAATGAAGTCCCAATCATCCTTAGATGACCTCTCTTAGAACCAGGCAGAACACTGATCGATGTATAGAAGGGTGAGTTGACTATATGAGTGCAAGATCAATAGGTGACCTTTCAAGTCTTCAAAGCAATGTCGTGCTCGCAAGATGATAATTTCCTTAAGATAAAGAGTATTGGAGATACAAAACTAGAAATAGTCAACAAGGGTCACCACAATAATAGCCCTGAGACGAGCCCACCGAAGACACTTAGTGTAGATAAGAGAAATGAAAGGGTTCTTATGTATGATTGTGACCCAACACCTTTGTGAGAATTGATCCGAGGACAGAGACATCTGATGAGCCGTTGGCAGATCCCGGGGGGATATTATATGGAAAGTGTTAGGGTTTTGGGGTCGGGGCGCAGCGGAAGCGCGTGTGTAACATCCCGGGTTATTTTAGCATTATTGCGTAAATTTATTTTTCCGCTTGAGAGACTGTGACCGAACGCGGGGTTAATTTTTATTATATAAAATGGGAACTTTTTCCTATAGATAAGTTGTAGAATAATATAGAATTAACTTGAGGGGTTAGATTGTAATTTATTAACTAGAATAAATAATTCTAGATATTTCCAAACACACACATGTGCATTAGATTACTTACACACACGTGTACTATATATATATATATATATATATATATATATATATATATATTTATTAAACACATAAATATTTATTACACACACACCCATTTTAACACACTGATGACATATACACATATTACACAAAGAGACGCACGCAGAACACAGAGAGAAAAAGAAATAAGAAGAATCGAGAGAGTTGGAGAGAGCTCGAGGGAGAAAGAACGAGAGAAAATAAAGAGAAAGAGAGAGAGGCAAGGCCAAGAGAGAGGGAGGTTGAGAAAGAAAGCAGAAGCCGTGAGTGGAAGAAGCAGTGGGAGGAGAAAGGTGGGCTGACCGAGAGAGAGAGAAGAGCAATTTGTAAGTACACTATGGCTATGATTTCCTTGAATTTAATTGATTTTTTAATTTGGGTTTTTGGGTTGAATTTCGAAATTGGATAAAATAATAAGATAAGATACGTCAAAATTAATCTAGATTCTGTTTAAGCATAGAAAATTCGAAGGAATTTGAAGGATTAAGGAAATTAAGATTTAGGGAAATTCTGGAATTTGGGCATAATTTTTTTGTTAGAAGATTAAATTGTAATTTTAATAAGTAAAGCAATAGAATAATATTGATGCGTTGACATGTATATGAAATCTGAAATAAAGATTAAAGATTGCGGCAGTAGTGGGAAATGCGATGGTAGGGCGTGAGCAGAAGTAGTAATATAGGATTGGTTGTATTTTGGATTGGAAGTTGTTGTAGAAGTACTATAGAGAAATGAGATAAACAAAAAAAAATCTAAGTCAGAAAAGTACAGTGAAAAGAAAGAATGAACGTTATATTTGAACACGACTAACAACGTTAAGAATATGTGGATCGGATTAGTTATGTATATATTTAAAGTTGCGTAATGGTTAAGTAAATTTATATGATGAGGTCCTTTGCTGTTTACGATTTGCTTGTTAATTTATTAGTTCAATTTTGATAAGGTTACATGTTGTGATGCAATATTCTGGTCATTGGTCAATATGAATTTAAGGTTGTTGTTGAATATCTTGAAGAGGCTGCTGAAATGAATTACTTAGCAAAATCATGGAATCAACAACGTAACAGCCAAAGGAACGTGAATAAATATTCTAATAGTGTCTCTTGAGCTTGAATTAACTAGTGTAGAAGTCGTGGATAATGTTTACTTGTGAATGTATAAAATAAAGAATAAAATGTTTAAACCTAAATTTATAATTTTGGAAATCAGTTAAATAATCCTATTTGTTGAAATAGATGTCATTGTATGATTGTGAATGATTATTGAGTAATGCTAATGAACAAATAAGTAGACTATATATATTGTAAGGCACGATACAAATGTAGCAATGTAAAGAGATTCTATGTGTAATTAATGAGTTGTGTCTAAGATGGGTGTATTTATGTAATGGTTAGCGTTATGGTTTCTGTATATGTATTAATGTGAAGTTTTATTTGATGTTAGAAGGGAATTAAGAATTGAACTTATGAGTTTGCTTGGTAATGAAAGATGTGAATGTGTATAGAGCATGTCATGGAATCATTAAATACGTATGACTGGTTTACAGGTGCATGTTTTCATAGTGGTAAAGCTTATTAGTTTGAGTAATAATATAAAGTGTTATGTGTGTAAAAATGCATATCAGATTGTATGTATTTATTAAGTTGTGACAGTTTATAATGTACATGAACGTGTTTAATGTATGTAAAGTATGTTGAAAATAGTATAAACATATAGGACACAAAATACTTAGCATTGAAAGCACGAAAGAGTAGAAATCATATGTCATTAGTTTATAAGAATGCATGTGAATATTTAATAGCCTGAGGATAAGCATATAAGAAAGCATGGATGTGATTAGTGAAAGCATAAGAAATGCAAATGCATATTTGTGCATTATGATTTTATAAATTGAGTTGAAATTAAGAATGGTTTGGAATTTAAAAGGTTTTTAAAGAAAAGTTTCATATGCTTTTGACAGAAATGTTTTCAGAAAAGGTTTGGTACAATTTTGAGGCTTAAAACATGGTTTTATGTTTTTTTTTTCGGGGCATGAGGTAAAACCTCACCCCAGTATGTAACTTGAGATACAGAGATGGAATTGACGGATAGAGACATGTGCACATGTAGAGGACTAGGGGGACGGCGATACGTAACGCCCCTAGATCCTAGTTTATGAGACAGGATGGCGGCATAGGATCGTGTACCTGATCTCCAGTTCGAGCTGGGCGGTTAGCATTAGCGGTAGGTTAGATAGATTGCAACCCCAGTTCTAGTTGTGGCTTGGGGGACGGCGATACGTAACGCCCCAAGACCACTAGTTTCAGGCAGGTATGGCATGCTTTGGGGGACGGCGATACGTAACGCCCCAATGTCATGGATTTGCATATCTAGCTCTAGGGCGTATGGGGGGACGGCGATACGTAACGCCCCTATGCGCCAGTTTTCAGCAGATAACCCCAAATACAGTTTACAGTTTTCAGAAAGAGCTTTTCCAGAAAGAGAAAGTAAAATTAAGGTTTTCAGCAAATGATTTTCAGAAAGAAACTTTCAGATAATAGTTTTTCAGAAAGAATATTTTAATAAACCGATTTGATGATATTTCAATGATATCAAAGAAAGATAGTTATAATAAAAGTCGGAACTAGATTAGCAAAGAGTAGCAGTGTTTGAGTTTTGCAGGTTGATGACCTGATCGGTTGATCACAGATACCAGAGCTTGAGGAGCCGGATAGCAGCATTGCAGTCAGCCAGTCACCAGGTCTTGGGAGTATAAGAGTCAAGTTGTTTATGAGTTTATTTGTAAAGTAATTGAGTTGTTTATAAGTTTAGTTATATAAGTTTAAAGTCTGTAAAGTTTTTGTTTATACGTAGTTTCGGGCACGGAGCCCAATTATTATGTCTTGAGTTATTGATTTGGGTATATTATTATTGTGGGCCCAATAGGTTGTTTAGAGGAGCTGGACTTGATCCAGGTTGCTCGTTTTTAGCAGAGGTCATGCCGGAATTTCGGCAGAGTTAGAGGCTTATGGAGTCAGGATTTGCCTTTCTCCTGCCGGTAGCATTCTGGCTTAGGCGGGATGTTACAAAGATGGTATCAGAGCATAGGTTTATAGAGTGTCAGTGACTGCAGCTGCTGGCTATTCGATTATCTCAGTATGTATTATGTTATATTTGGACCATATCGGTCTTTGTTTGATGTTTGGTTTCCAGTCTTTGCTTGTTGATTGATTTCAGTATGTCCAGGTCAGGATTCGAGGACGAATCCTATATAAGGAGGGGTGAATGTAACATCCCGGGTTATTTTAGCATTATTGCGTAAATTTATTTTTCCGCTTGAGAGACTGTGACCGAACGCGGGGTTAATTTTTATTATATAAAATGGGAACCTTTTTCCTATAGATAAGTTGTAGAATAATATAGAATTAACTTGAGGGGTTAGATTGTAATTTATTAACTAGAATAAATAATTCTAGATATTTCCAAACACACACATGTGCATTAGATTACTTACACACACGTGTACTATATATATATATATATATATATATATATAATTTATTAAACACATAAATATTTATTACACACACACACCCATTTTAACACACTGATGACATATACACATATTACACAAAGAGACGCACGCAGAACACAGAGAGAAAAAGAAATAAGAAGAATCGAGAGAGTTGGAGAGAGCTCGAGGGAGAAAGAACGAGAGAAAATAAGAGAAAGAGAGAGAGAGGCAAGGCCAAGAGAGAGGGAGTTGAGAAAGAAAGCAGAAGCCGTGAGTGGAAGAAGCAGTGGGAGGAGAAAGGTGGGCTGACCGAGAGAGAGAGAAGAGCAATTTGTAAGTACACTATGGCTATGATTTCCTTGAATTTAATTGATTTTTTAATTTGGGTTTTTGGGTTGAATTTCGAAATTGGATAAAATAATAAGATAAGATACGTCAAAATTAATCTAGATTCTGTATTAAGCATAGAAAATTCGAAGGAATTTGAAGGATTAAGGAAATTAAGATTTAGGGAAATTCTGGAATTTGGGCATAATTTTTGTTAGAAGATTAAATTGTAATTTTAATAAGTAAAGCAATAGAATAATATTGATGCGTTGACATGTATATGAAATCTGAAATTAAAGATTGCGGCAGTAGTGGGAAATGCGATGGTAGGGCGTGAGCAGAAGTAGTAATATTAGGATTGGTTGTATTTTGGATTGGAAGTTGTTGTAGAAGTACTATAGAGAAATGAGATAAACAATAAAAAAATCTAAGTCAGAAAAGTACAGTGAAAAGAAAGAATGAACGTTATATTTGAACACGACTAACAACGTTAAGAATATGTGGATCGGATTAGTTATGTATATATTTAAAGTTGCGTAATGGTTAAGTAAATTTATATGATGAGGTCCTTTGCTGTTTACGATTTGCTTGTTAATTTATTAGTTCAATTTTGATAAGGTTACATGTTGTGATGCAATATTCTGGTCATTGGTCAATATGAATTTAAGGTTGTTGTTGAATATCTTGAAGAGGCTGCTGAAATGAATTACTTAGCAAAATCATGGAATCAACAACGTAACAGCCAAAGGAACGTGAATAAATATTCTAATAGTGTCTCTTGAGCCTTGAATTAACTAGTGTAGAAGTCGTGGATAATGTTTACTTGTGAATGTATAAAATAAAGAATAAAATGTTTAAACCTAAATTTATAATTTTGGAAATCAGTTAAATAATCCTATTTGTTGAAATAGATGTCATTGTATGATTGTGAATGATTATTGAGTAATGCTAATGAACAAATAAGTAGACTATATATATTGTAAGGCACGATACAAATGTAGCAATGTAAAGAGATTCTATGTGTAATTAATGAGTTGTGTCTAAGATGGTATGTATTTATGTAATGGTTAGCGTTATGGTTTCTGTATATGTATTAATGTGAAGTTTTATTTGATGTTAGAAGTGGGAATTAAGAATTGAACTTATGAGTTTGCTTGGTAATGAAGATGTGGAAGTGGTATAGAGCATGTCATGGAATCATTAAATACGTATGACTGGTTTACAGGTGCATGTTTTCATAGTGGTAAAGCTTATTAGTTTGAGTAATAATATAAAGGTTATGTGTGTAAAAATGCATATCAGATTGTATGTATTTATAAAGTTGTGACAGTTTATAATGTAAATGAACGTGTTTAATGTATGTAAAGTATGTTGAAAATAGTATAAACATATAGGACACAAAATACTTAGCATTGAAAGCACGAAAGAGTAGAAATCATATGTCATTAGTTTATAAGATGCATGTGACTATTTAATAGCCTGAGGATAAGCATATAAGAAAGCATGGATGTGATTAGTGAAAGCATAAGAAATGCAAATGCATATTTGGCATTATGATTTTATAAATTGAGTTGAAATTAAGAATGGTTTTTGAATTTAAAAGGTTTTTAAAGAAAAGTTTCATATGCTTTTGACAGAAATGTTTTCAGAAAAGGTGGTACAATTTTGAGGCTTAAAACATGGTTTTATGTTTTTTTTTTCGGGGCATGAGGTAAAACCTCACCCCAGTATGTAACTTGAGATACAGAGATGGAATTGACGGATAGAGACATGTGCACATGTAGAGGACTAGGGGGACGGCGATACGTAACGCCCCTAGATCCTAGTTTATGAGACAGGATGGCGGCATAGGATCGTGTACCTGATCTCCAGTTCAGAGCTTGGGCGGGGGTAGCATAGATTTGCAACCCCAATTCTAGTTGTTGGCTTGGGGGACGGCGATACGTAACGCCCCAAGACCACTAGTTTCAGGGCAGGTATGGCATGCTTTGGGGGAACGGCGATACGTAACGCCCCAATGTCATGGATTTGCATATCTAGCTCTAGGGCGTATGGGGGGACGGCGATACGTAACGCCCCTATGCGCCAGTTTTCAGCAGATACCCCAAATACAGTTTACAGTTTTCAGAAAGAGCTTTTCCAGAAAGAGAAAGTAAAATTAAGGTTTTCAGCAAATGATTTTCAGAAAGAAACTTTCAGATAATAGTTTTTCAGAAAGAATATTTTAATAAACCGATTTGATGATATTTCAATGATATCAAAGAAAGATAGTTATAATAAAAGTCGGAACTAGATTAGCAAAGAGTAAGCAGTGTTTGAGTTTTGCAGGTTGATGACCTGATCGGTTGATCACAGATACCAGAGCTTGAGGAGCCGGATAGCAGCATTGCAGTCAGCCAGTCACCAGGTCTTGGGAGTATAAGAGTCAAGTTGTTTATGAGTTTATTTGTAAAGTAATTGAGTTGTTTATAAGTTTAGTTATATAAGTTTAAAGTCTGTAAAAGTTTTTGTTTATACGTAGTTTCGGGCACGGAGCCCAATTATTATGTCTTGAGTTTATTGATTTGGTGTATATTATTAGTGTTGGGCCCAATAGGTTGTTTAGAGGAGCTGGACTTGATCCAGGTTGCTCGTTTTTAGCAGAGGTCATGCCGGAATTTCGGCAGAGTTAGAGGCTTATGGAGTCAGGATTTGCCTTTCTCCTGCCGGTAGCATTCTGGCTTAGGCGGGATGTTACAGCGTGTTCAGGCGAAATCGTATTTTAAAACTTTTTCAAATACCGAATTAATTATTCAATCTCATATGAATAATTAATTCATATTTCACCTTAAACTATTATTCAACATCGTATATTGACATAATATTGTTGAAACGTCGCGAAACTTTTACGAAAATGGTTTTTTCAGCAAAATGGCCTAAAATGCGTTTTTGGCCGAACCGACTACCCGAAACTTATGGAAACTACGCAGGTCAGATCCAATAGTGTCAGGGAAGTTCATGGGCTGCCAAACAGTGCCGGAATCACTGTTTTCATAGCCGTCACCCGGTTGGCTCAAAATCCACCCGGTAATGCCGTTTTCGCCCGTTTCAACTCGGAAACACTTTCCGGAAATTGTGCCAACTCCCAAAACACATCCATTACATTCTTAAAACATAATTTTCATAAAAAAAAATCAGTATACCATCAGATCTGATCCAGAAAACAATTTCGCAAAATTTCATGCCTTAAATGTAATTAAATCAAGATTAATCCAATTAATCTAAACACCAACTAGAATCACCAGAAATGAAGAGCTCTAGAACAATTCTAGGCATAAAATGAGTGGATTTTACACTCTATAATGGCAACTTATTGTCCAATACAATTTGAACAAAATTGGATACAAAATTCATCAGTTTCATCCAATTTATTACTACACACATACATATACATCCATTTCCACCCACCATCCACAAAAGCCCCAAAATTGATAAGTAAGGAAACCTTAAAAAAATTCTAGGAACACAAGAAACATGAAAAAAAAAACTTTCAAGCTTAGGAAATTGAAGATTACCTCTTATAAATCCAAGTTTCCTTGAGTTTTTCTTGGTTTTTCTTTACTTTCTCCATGGATTTGTCAAACTAACTTTCAAAAACCATGAAACCCATTTTTTTGAGCTCACGGCAGTGAATGGGAAGTGAAGAAGATGATCAAAAAATTATTTTTTCTCTCTCTCCTTTATATGGCCGAAAATTGACAAGAAAATGGTATTATTGTCATTTTTTTTAATTAATCAAATTAATGCATTCAACTTTATATTATCAAATTTCATTTTGACACATATAAAGTTTATCCAAAACATGCCACAAAATCCAATAATAATTGAACATGTATCATAGCATTATGAAGAATTTTATTAATTAATTATTAACTATTTAACATTTAAATATTAAAATAATTAATTAATGTAATAATTATTATATATGTATTTTATTTACAATAAATAAAAAAATACATATATATTTATGACATATGTCAAAATCTCATTTGACCAATAATTAATGGGTATCTAATCGTATTATGTATCAAATACAAATACACAATAATTATTAGCGGACAAAATCCCCTAATTGCATGTGTTATCGTTTAACCGATTAAACGATCCGAATTAACTCACTTAATCCGTTAAAGTATTATGAATAATTTGTATTATTCATATCGAGTTGCCCAAGTGCTCAATGAGTACACTTCATATTGTGGGACTCTCTAAGTTTAGGTTTATCTGTCACAAAATCCAATTTCATGTCCATAATCCACCCACTCGTGGATTATGACGACCACAGATAATCTCGCTAAACTATGAAAGCCGAGGTCATTACATACGTATAATCCCTCCGTCATAGGCTATTCGTATTATCCCTTGGAAATAGATGAGAACGTCAAATCCTTTTGGTATAATACAATCGACTTTCAATTTACGATCTCTAAATAACACTCGGAACTCATTTCCGAAGTTATACCACGGTCATGGATTTACTAGATCATAAAAACATAAGGATGCATATGCCCTGTACACAGGACTGACGGATCCTATCTTGATACGCACTGGATATCATGAGCATCAGTCCACACCCAACGAACAGGCGAAGGTCTGATAATGGATAGATCGTTGACGTGACTGCCATCAAAGTGTGGTGGATAACTCATATATCCCACTATGGTATCTCAAGTCAAAGGACCACTATGCTCGCTCAATTCGAGAAGGTTTCTATTGACGTTGGTTTACCATCTATTAGGAAACCTTCAGTGATTTGCTCAGTGTCTTATCAAATAAACAACTACATGTCTATACGAGTCTCCTGAGACTCATGGTTCACTGGGATAAACCATCGGACCAAGTCACGATATACGACATGTCCTGGTCTCAGCGGATTTTACTAACCGACCCGTGTTAGTAAATCTTGACCAGGAACTTTATTTAAGGATATACATCTTATAGTGCGCTTCCCAATGTCAATTACAAACTACGTTGTAACTGCGCACTATATTGTAAATCCTATGGTCTTTGTCTAATAGATACATATCACTAACCGAATTTAGTTTCGGTCTAATCGGAATCAGATATCTAATCATAATTAGACCGAATATGTGTATAAAAGACAATGGTGCTAGCAATGAATTAGTAATATTTATGGAAAATAGAATTGCTCGTATTTATTAATCGGACATAAATACGATCCGGATTGGTACCATGAGCATCAACCCTAACAATTTCTCTCAATTGCTCTAGTGCCATCCATGGCATCCTATACATATCTCAATGCGTATCACATACACATGGCCCTCAAGAGCTCACCAGCACTCAAGAGGTAGGCAACAACAAGTAAGTCTGCTTTAACAAATTGAGTCTGTCCAACATACTCAACCGTTTTCCTTAGCTAGCACCATTCATATTTTGCAGAATCCAAATTCCATATCAATATGACACAGACGCTATATCAGTATTGTGCTATAGCTACTAAGTTGTCTATGTATTTGGAGATCAAATCCAAATACTACGAGACAACCGTAAGCACTATACTAATATGAAAACTTCTAATCAATGAGGTCACTTTGCAACTTCATAAGTCAGAACTTCATAAGTTGCAACTGATTCCACTAGATTAGTAGAATCAATAGTGACACTCCTACTGCATCTTTTCTGACTTTATATGACATAGACCATCTAATGTCATAATTAGAATCAAAACTAATCTGACCTAATAGTTGCTGACTAAATTCTCCAAGAATAAGAAACTTGTTCTTAATATCTCAAAGATCACAAAGAACATGTTTCAAGATCCATCCTATGGTTTGTAGCATATCAAATAACTCGTAACAATTACGATTAAATTGATATCTTTAATCGCATATAATATAGTATTCATTACGCCAACATCCTATGATGCATAAGATTGACTAGACATTCTAATCAATCTATCTTTCGACAAAGGTATCATCATTTTACGAAAGATGAATACTGTATATATAAAAGACATGTTAACTGTCGAACAGTTATACGAACTGTCTACAAATAGTCTTACTGTGTCCTTTATTAGATCATATCTAATACGCGACTAATGAGAGTATCTCACAAGTCTCTTAGTTTTATATATTATATAAAACTTTATATCAAATATAACAAAACTACTCTCACTGCTTCCACGGAGAAAAGAAGACTTAGGATATTGTAGGCATTGCATTTTTGCATACCGAACCCGATGAGGAGTCTTATAAGGAGGCACCGCCTTTTAGTCGTGGATGGAGTTCGCGGAAAATGGTCGAAGGAAAGGTTAAGTCAAGAGATAATATATTTTGAAATCATTTCGCTAAGTTCGCTCTCAGTTCGCTTGTCGGATCTTCGTTTGAGGCAGTTCCTTGGCCCAGAATCACCGCAAACCCTCCCATTCCCACCTTTGACCTCACTTTTACCTTGACACCAATTTCCAAGACATTAAATGCATCATACCCCACGCCCATGACCTTATAAGCCTTCCTTTAGTTATTTCAACACAAATATCACCATTTTTTCAACAAAGCCATCAATTACACCAACCTTTCACCATTTTTCAAACAAAGCCATCAATTACACCAACCTTTCACCATTTTTCAAACAAAGCCATCAATTACACCAACCTTTCACCATTTTTCAACAAAGCCATCAATTACACCAACCTTTCACCATTTTTCAACAAAGCCACCACTATTACACCAACCTTTCACCATTTTTCAAACAAAGTTTGCTAACCTAATTTATTTCCTTTGACATCACTTGCCAACCCAATTAATGCACACTTTGTTTTCCTATATAAACCACCATTTTCTTACCTTGAAGGAGCTAGCAGACATTGATAAAAACACTTAAGCATTTGAAGAACAAAAAAACAGCCCCTTATCTCCCTCACAAGTCACGCCCATTCAGCCATCCTCACTGCCCTTGTCACGCCCAAGACAGCCCTCCATTCAGCCCAAGAAAACGCCCAAACAGCCCCCAATCACCCTCTACAGTTCACGTAAATTAGCCTCCATTTAACCCCTGAAACTTGCACCCAAATCACCCTTATTTCAGCCCCAAACCAGTGAACAAACTGCCTTATTAACCCTCTGAAATTTGCCCAAAACAGCAGCTCAAACACACCCCAAACAGTCCCCAATTCGCCAAAACAGTGAATAAAAAACTGTACTTATAAACCTTCGAGAAACGGGCAAACGGCAGTCCGATACCCCTCCAAATTAACCAAAACAGTCCCCTAATCCACCACAAAACCAGTGGCCTAAACACGGCAGCGATACGGCAGCAAAACGGCATCAAAACGAAGTGAAAACAGCAAGTAAAAGAGCGAAACAGCGAAGGAAAATATCAAAGCAGCGAACCGGTGTGATCGTGGTGATTTAGCCTTTCCGACGGTCGTGTAACGTGTCTCCGAGCAACGACAAAAAAGGTTAGACCTGAGGGTTTATAATACAAAATTTTCTCACATAAAATAATAATTTAAAAATGCATTTTATTTTATGGTATTTTAGCATGAGTAGTTAACTTGGCATGTTGTTGGAATTGGCTCACATGAAATAATGACTTAGAATAGTTATTTAAGCATGTTATTAGAATTAGTTTACATGAAATGATGAATTAGTGTATGATGTGATTTTGGGGTGAATGAAATATGTGTTATTTCTTGTGGTATATCGGATGGAAACTCGGACATAAATTCCGTAGCCGAATCCGAATGGACGGTAGTGCGGTTTGCACTCGGGATACAATTCCACGTACCACTCGAAAGACACACGCATTTTCTTTTATCCAAACTTGTGTTTGAGCATGATTTAATTGTTTAGTATGATATTTATTTTTCTATGCATGATTAGGATGTTTAATATGTTATAGTTTTATGCATGATTAGTTGGTTGTTTCTAAGCATGATGTAGTCGTTTAGCATGATATTTATTTTCCTATGCATGATTAGGTTGTTTAACATGATGTTGTTTTATGCATGATTAATAGATTGTTCTTGAGCATGTTTATGATTTTCTCTATGTGTTTCTTGAAGACAGCCGAAGGAATGGGTTCGTGACGAAACCTGTGAACGAACTCCTCTTCACAGCCAGAACTGCCCAGGATTTAATTGACCAAATCTTGGCCTTTGAACCGCATGTGGACCCTATCATTTCTGAGATCAAATGGTCCGAGGACGATCGTGGTAAAAAGCGTAAACTGAATCTGGATCTTAACCTCTAGTCTTTTGTATTGCTATCTTGTTTTTTTTTGTTATTTGAATAAAAATAATAAAT